>RJWM01016196.1:0-44504 GCA_004363535.1 Dasyprocta punctata | reverse complement strand
CTTTGAGCTGTTTTTTACCCTTCCATAGTATTTATTATAGATTTTGAATCATATATACTTTTCCATTTCTTACACTAGGGAGACAATACGGTATTTACACGTGTGGGTTTGATTTATCTCGCTTATGAGTATGGTCTCAAGTCGTGACCATTTACTTATAAAAGTCTCAATACAATCTTTCTTAATAGCTGAGTAGTACAAGGAGTTTAAACTTTTAACATTTTCACATGCTCTACCATCTGTCCAATCTTAATCATTATTTGTTTATGTGCAGAAGTCCTCTTAACATTTGAATTTCCAGCATACTTACAGATATTTATAATATTTTTTCTGTAATTTTAAGCTAATGAAGTGAGTAGGGGATGTAGAATATGTGCTTAAACATCCATGTTGATTGAAGGCTAAGTCAAAAAGGGATAAAGCTGAGAACATAACCCGATTCTCTAAAACAGATGTGCAGTAACAAGTAAAAGGAAAGGTAAGCATATAAAGCTGGTTACAAGGTAATAATTTAGTTCAGTAATCCTCAGTAAATTGGTTAACTTTTATAAGTTAACTTTTCGGTATTTGATAAGAAACTTTACTTAAATTCCACGGGCAAGAGCTCCTTATATGAAACATAAATTCATCTGATGCCTGCAAGTCTCCCTGAAGCCAAGAAGACTTATTAGCTAGCTTCACTTTTTTAAATGTAAATAACAGAAACAGTCAGCAGTATTCTTTTTAAATATGGATGATAAAATGTATCTTTGCTTTCTTTATTATATTTAAGTATTGTTGAATATAAAATGTCCCACCTTTTTTTTATGTGGTGATTGAATTACTACCTCCATTAGCAGAGCAGAATTCTTACGCCATCGAAGCTTTCTTTTTTAAGTACACAGCATACATAATTCCAATTTGACATAGTTATATTAGTATCCTTTATTAGATTTATTGATTAGGTCAAAATTGAAGACAATTTAAAACACAAAGCTTTCTGTTTTCATTTTTCTCTCCTGTCTTCTCTTTACCACATGCCAAAGTTTACTAAGAGCCAAGTAAAAACAATTGGTTGAAAGAAGTAAGAGCTATTCAGGCACTTAAATTCTGATATTTGGTTATTTCAGCTAATAATACAAAGTCATAGATGGTTATTTTTCCCTATTTGAATTTGCTCGCAAAATCAACACATAACATCTTGAGTCATTAGTTTTTGCTTTATATCAGGCTATCACGTTACCTTTGGTAGTTATTTCTTCCCATTTGAAATACAAATATGAAAATATTTTCCCCTCGAATTAGTACTGAGCCACCCCTAGAGATGCCATCTGTTTCATTAAAAAGTGCTTATGGTGTATGTTCTCTCCCCTCTGCTTTTTTGTGCTACAGTTTTGACAGTCAATGCCTAATAAAAATGATCCAAGAGTAATTTTTCCTAGGGAACCACTAAAGCCAAATTCCCTTGTAACACTATACTCAACAAAATAAAACATCAAATCTAGATTTTTTTTGAGCCCCATTATGCTGCTTCTGGCCCAACATTCAAGTGATTAAAAGTATTTTGCCAAGCAGCTCCTCTGAACAGGGTATGATACCCCTGACAGCAATTGGATAATCATCCCACTCTCTCTGTCCAGGGGAGTGTTCTGCCTATTAAAATTTTTGTCATGATTTAGCATCAAGAAAATGTGCTCTGTAACTATTACTCAGTCCTGATTTGAGCTGAATAAATGGGAGAAAATAGCAATCAAACTAAATCTAGCTTGGCTAAATGTGTGGTATCTAGGAAAGAAAATTTCCTGATGCTTGTGTACTAAGAAAGTTTACATGAAAGATAATACATTGCTCTCTCTGTTCTGCATCTCCAGGAGATTGGCTTAAAAGCCTAAAGACCCTGTGCTGTTGACCTGAAATCATGACACAGGTATCAGGACTGGGAAAAGACTGGAAAGCACTCATCTACTTAATAACAGACAGTATCAACACAACCCACAAAATGGTAATGGTGGGAATTTTGTCCATTCTCAAAATAGATCAGGAAAAGATATTGATACCAACTGTTTAATTGCTCTTTTTAACTAGAGAGAGAGCTTAAGTATGAAAAAACATCAGTTATCCTATACTTTTTCATCTTTGTATTCAGAAAGTAATCTTTTTCTCATTTCTCTTCTTTCTCTCATTACTCTCTCTTTTTCATTTTTGAAATGCTGCAATTGAACCCAAAACCTTTAGAATGAGCTACAACCCCTTTAAAAAAATTATTTTGAGACAGCGACTTACCAAGTCACCAACTTGTCCAGGTTGGGCTTCAATTTGTGATCTTCTTGCCTGGACTGCCTAGAGTACTGAGATTACAGGCGTGCCCAGCTCCAAAAATAATTTCAGGCCGGGGATTTAGCTCAGTGGTACAAGTGCCTGCCTGGTAAACACAAAATCATGAGTTTGATCCCTGGTACCAAAAAAAAAAAAAAAGGACAAAAATAATTTCAATAGACATCCATAATAACCCTCTATCTGGACTTAGAAGCATACCATATCCACAGGGAGTGATAATATACTAAAGTAAAACAATTCAAGTAATACTAACGAACTAGTTATTTTTTTATAACTGATAAATTTTAAATTAAAATTATTGAACAAACTACTCACTTAAGTGAGATCATTTTAAATTAGCCTTCAGTTCCAAACTAAGGATTTAATAAAGCTTGACTCTTACTAGCACAACTTAATTTTCAGCTTTAAAATAATATAATCTGACACACATATCCTGATTTGAATTTTTCTTTATTATTTAATTTACTTGAAAATTGAATTCAGTCTACGGCTGGCAGTTTGCCTTCATCTTCCGTTTCTCTCTACATTCAGAGCCTCCACTATGCTGTGCTTACCAGCTGGAGCCAAGTCAGAGAACACTGCAATGCTTAGAACACGAGGGCTTCAAGAAAATGTGGTGGTTCACTGATTTTACTTTCTTTTTTGCTTTGTCTCCCAAAAAGACCTAAAGACTCATTCTTCTCCCTTTAGCACAGAAAGAAGACATAAAAAATGAGTAAATAACATTGGCACTATGAAAATGATTCCCTTTCAGTTCATCATGGTTCTAGGATATGTATTTCCTCAATAAGAAAGATTTCCTTCTCAATGCATTCTTTTCTGTTCCACCCTGATCAAACAGCAACTGCTGGCCTATTTTTTTTCAACCAGAAGACTGCTTGTTCAACAACTTGCCATTGTCAACAATGCATTCAAACACATACTACCTCAGGTAAAGGGTGCACATCCATAATGGCATTGCAGAAAATTTTTAGACAGAAGATTGCTGGAGGCTTTAAATGATTTAATCACAAACTTCAGAACTGAAAATGTCTTTGTGGTCAAGCCAGGTCATACCTGTAAGGAAGAATCATGCAGGTGCAGAACTGAGCAGAAATTTGAAGCATGTTCATTCTAAGGTAAATTATAAGACAATAATGTGATCTCCAGCAACCTCACATATTAAAAACTTTGAATATAATTGAACAGGTAAGAAAAATGCTTTGAACAATAGTGGCAAAGGAAATGCATTTGACAGATTTGAATATGTAACTAATAATTTACCATAAGGAATTCCCTCGGTTCTTTAAAATAATAGAAAATTAGTAGTATACAAATAAGCTGACATCTTGTCTTCATCAATATCCTACCAGGTGGATCATTTGGAACATAATGGAGAATCAGACCCTGCAGCAACATTCTAGGGAAAGAACACCATGATTGTTCATGAATCTGACTAAGTAATTTTATAGCCTAACAGAAAAGAAACAAGCACCACCTCAGCAGCAATATCTGTAATGATAACAAGGGGATGAAAAAGATAAAGACAACATCTCCTAGAGGAAGGAGGAAGGATTGCCAAGTACAGTGGCTTCTGCAGGGAGTGGTAGGTGAAGCTCTAGGGAGAGCAAAGGTATGAATTTCTGATCCTCTATGCTTTTTTCAGGATCTTCTTGTAACAGAAAATGCCACCCCCTGCCAGTATACTTCAATTTCTTAGTTGCCCAGGTAGTAATTTTCTGTTGGAGATCCTTCAGGTTGCTTCCTTCTCTTACAAACAGCTGATCATTGTGATGCACAGCTGGTCACTATGTTGCATATTGTAAGAACCAATCAAAGACAGGCAACTACTCTATCTGTGCACATCCCCCTTGCAGTCCCATAAAAACCTCCCTCCCTGAGCCTTTGGGGCCTGATATTTTGGGAATGACCCCAACCAGTGCCCATTGACATAAAATAAATCTGCCTCCAAATCCTATGTGTTACTTGAGTGTTTCTGCTTGCCTTAGCACTACAAGAGATCTTCCAACACAGCACAATACGATTATTAAGACCCAGTGTGATAACTAAACTGAGCCTTTTCTTACGCTTGGGAGCCTTCCCAAGTATGAGTGAACAAAAATTTGGAGTCACTGCTGGTGTCGTACAAAAGGGCTACGCTGGGCTGCAGCTCCCCAGGAGGACCTAGTATTTGAGAAACTTACCTTTCCTACAGATCAAGAACCTGGTAACACGTGATTTAAAAATATCCATAATGTACAAAAAGTGCTGCCTGTAATGCAAAAGCATAAATTACAGGAACTTTTGAGGACAAGTTTTAGTTGTGCTTTTTCTACTAAGTAAACATGAAAAGAGACATAAGATCTGCCAAATAATTTTTAAATTTTTTAAATTTTATTTTAAAGATAGTAAAATTCAACAAAACAGAACAGAACAAAGCCAATCAAAACAAAGCAGGAAAGTTGGCACAGAACTTGAAAGCAGGATACTAGGAAAACAATAGCTACCATAGTATATCTTGTTATCTTCACAATACTTGTCCATTCCATCAGGTATAGCAAAATCAAACCAAAAACAAAACAGAGTAAAACCAATCAAAACAGAATACTGAATAAAGCAAAAACAATTAATCAAAAATAAAGCAAAACAGTGAGAATAATGTTAGATTTCAAAGACAAGACAGAAGAAAATCCCTCATCTTTGCTATATTGCATAGTGTCATTTTCCCAAGAGATGCTCAGACTGCTGGCCCCAGGCCTGCAAAATCAACCAAACAATACAAGCATTTAGTTGCTTTATGTACCTTAGTTGCTATCAACTTAGCAGGTCCTCTGAAGCAGCAGGTTGCTTAAGGGGGTGGGTGGGGTGGGTGGCTGGGTGGTGTTGATTCTCAGCCCACATGCCAGTAGGCTCATGGGAGGTGCCTATTTTTGTCTTCCTGGAACCCGTTGTGCCACTTACCAGGAAGGCTGGCTAGTTGTCTTCTCGTTGGATCTTCCCAGTCCCAGCATGGCAGGTTCTTGGGACGAAATAATTTTTTTTTTAAAGAATCCTCAGAACAAGTGTTTAAAGTGTAGAGGAAAGGAAGAAAGCATCTTAAAGGATAATATTTTTTCTGTTAAAAACTGCAAGACCAGTTTTCATATAAGAAGTATACATTAAATTGTGTCAGGATCCTTTAGAAGAAGTACCTTAAATGAAAGTAGGCCAGTTATTCTGAAAAATAATGGGTAACTAATGATTATTAAAGAAGAATAAAATATAAAACTTTAATAAGAAAAATGTCTGAATGATTTTAAACCAATAAAGCACTTGGAAGGAGAAAAGCATCAACTTAAAAAATGTTTCAAGAAGATATGCAAGGATGTGGAAAAGACCCAGACAACACACATCTAAATGAATTAAGTGAATCAGTTGCAAAATGACCTCACTCAATGCTGATGAAAAGAGAAGAACAGTTTTCAAAGTAAAAATATAATAAAGCACGCAAAAAAGGAATATAGTAATTACAGAGAAAAGATGCAACTATTTTAAAATATTGAGGAATATGTTTCTAAGTGTAACATAATAGACTCACATGCAGACAGGTTTGTAGGAAGCAAGGGTACTGGAGCAGGCACTCCAGAGAAGTAGCTCTTATGAATATGCTAAATCTGCTTATGAATTTTATTAGGCTTCCCTTCTGACTCTTTTGCTCTGGATTACCTTTTCTGTCTCAAAGAATTCTTGGAGAATAGTTGAAAAGATCAGATTCCAGCAAAAATAGATGAGCACAATAGAGTAAGAACATCTTTGGAAAAGTACATAAGATTGTATATGTGCTATAATAAAACAACTATTTGGGGTTCTAGGACTCCAGTACTATAGTCATTATTACTGGCTGTGTACACTTGGGCAAACCTTTGAGGCTCCTGATTCTGTTTTACATTGTTGATATCTCTATAAAATGGGAGCAGCTGGACAAGATTATGTCCTACATTACTTTTCTAAATTATTCAAAAATATAGAAAATATTGTAATTCTAAAATTAGACTCATCACACAAACCTTTGATGAAACACTGTGTAAGACATGACAAAGCATTTGCTAAAATTGTGTGAGAAAACAAAGCATGATGTCACATGTCAGTAATCCCAGCACATGGGATGCTAAAACAGCAGGATCACCATGAGCTCAAGGCCAGCCTGGGTTACTTACTGAGTTCAAGGACCATCTCCTGGACTATATACCAAGACCCTATCTCAAAAACAAAACAAAACAAAAACCTGTGTGAGTAAAACAAATGAAAAATTAAGTTGAAGGTCACATTTTCTTTATGTACTTTTTAAATGTTATGAGTACTAAGATATATTCATTGTAAGAAACAGTTCTACCAATAGCCAAGAAAGATACAATGTCTTGACTGTCTTTCCCTTCTAGCTTTTAGGACATTATGCTGCATTTGGAAGAGACATGTAAGTATTAATATTCTATCTGTCCAGAAAAGATAGTAGTCTAAAAGGAAAAACAAGATTCCAAACTAGTTATAGCCAAGCAGTTAGAGCTGTGATTTATTATATGCATTGATCATTATATATGTATTGATGTACTGCTTTATTCTTCAGAGTATACCCACAAAATAAAATTTGGAAAACCGGAAATTGTGCATACTCATATCTGTGTGAGGGAGCATGTTCAAGGTTTTAGAAAAAGCTTTCTGATATCTACATAAGAATAACATTTTATTTTATTTTATTTTATCTTATATTTTTGCTTTTCTGAGACAGGGTCTCACTATGTAATCCAGACTGGCCAGAACTCACTATACATAGTTTGATATGGCCCAGGCTGGTCTCAAATGCACAGTGATCCTCCTGCCTCAGCCTTCCAAGTGCTGGAGTATTGGGGTTACATGCATGGGTCACCATGCCTGGCAGGAGTAATTATTGAAAATGAAGATGAAGAGATATTGAGGGAAGGAGGGAGCAAGGAAGGGAGAGAGAGAAAGAGAGAAAAAGAGAGACAAAACAAAACTGATTTTGAGGATATCTATATTTAGAGGCAAGATGAACAATTAGGTAAAAGGGAAAGGCAAGTGGTCCATATCTGTGTAAGCAGAACAACTTTAATGATAAAATGGTTAAGAGGATGAAGAGTATCGTAGTGTCTAAAAGGAAGCCATTCATGGTATTTTCTTGGCATTAAATATTTTCCTGCTGCTATACATTCTGAAATCAATGACTACCTCTTGTCTAGCAGGTGAAGATTTCAGAGCGTGAAAGATACTATTTCACCTTCCACCACATTCTTTCTAAACCATACTCATTGGTTTCTTTGTTATCTCTTCAAAAGCCCAGGGAATGCCTTCAAATACTGAGCAATATTAAAGGCTTCTTTTAAATAAAGTGATAGCACAGGAAATAGTTCTGAGAATCAACAAATGGGATTATATCAAATTAAAAAGCTTTGGCACAAACACAACCAATAGGGTAAAAACACAACCTACAGAATGGGAGAAATGTTTGCCAGTGATTCCTCAGACAGAGGACTCTTGGCTAGAATCTAAAATATATTAAAAACTGAAAAAATTAGGCCCCCCCAAATAGAAGATTCATTAAAAAAATAGGCAAGTGAAATGAATGGACACTTTACACAAGAAATACAAATGGAATACAAATGACCAACAAATACATAAAGAAATTCTTAACACCACTGGCCATTATGCAAATTAAAACAAAAATGAGATTCCATCTTAACCTAGAAAGAACGGTCATCAAGAAATCAAACAACAAATACTGGAGAGACTCTAGGGAAAATGGAACCCCTCTAAACTCCTGTGAGACTACAAGTTAGGAAAACTCCCGTGGGACTATAAGTATGGAAATCAGTGTGGGGATTCCTGAAACTAGAAATTTCATTTGAATCAGCTATTTACTTTATAGGTATCTTCTTGAAAGAGTTAAAGACATCATATTACAGTGACACATTTTCACCCATGTTCATAACAACACAATTCATCAAGATGTAATGTCTTGAATATTTTTTCTTCTAGCTTTTACATAACATGGAGTATTACTCTGTCATAAAGATAAATTTGAATCATTTGCAGGAAAACGGAAGTACCTTAAGACCACAATGTTAAGTGAAATAAATTAGACATGTAGGCTTAAATAGCATAGGATTTTTCTTATATGGGGGCCCCAAAGTAAAAATAAAAAGCAAAATAACAGAGAGATAACAGGAAATAGGGACATAGATCTTTGTTGAAGGGGATGATCATACCATCAAAGGAGACTGTGGGAGAGGAAGGTGAGGGGAATTAAGATATGTTCTACATATGTAATAACTCCACAGAAGGGATATAAATATCATGTACTGCAAACATATACCAAAAACAAACTAACAAAACAAAAAAACAAACAAATCATCAAGGGGATAAAGAGATGAGTGGCCGGGGGGAGAGAGAAGGAAAAGGAAATAAAAAAATAATTGAGCTGCATTATGTACATGTACCAATTTCCTACAAAGAATGTAAACATTATTTATGACACATGTGGAGTAATAAAATAAAATTTTAAAAATAAGCATAACTTCAGCTAGGTTAAACAAATAAACAGAAAAGCATAAAGTTGTCATAAGCAGAAGTAGCAGTGTTTACTACCCCAGAGAAGATAATTCGTAAAGATTCACCACACACTAAGCAGAAATACCATTACCAGAACAGAGTCATGTTTAAGAAGCCAGATTCTGATGAGGATTCTGTGAAACTTGGATTGATTTTCAAAACATGAAAAAGCACTCCTTTTACCATTTTCTACTTTCCTCCTTTTTTGTAACTTAGCCAAAGGATCTCTCTGACTCTAAGTCTGTTTCTCCATCTCTTTCTCTTCTTCCCTCCTTTGTTCCTTGTCTATTTCTCATCTTCATCAAGAAATACTTTCACTTTTCCAGGGGAGAGTCATGGTTGTATCCCATACCATGTGGTATGGATCCTCAATACTAATTCAAACTCCTAAAATAAAGAAAAGTAATATACATTCTTACCAACTTGAGGGAACAGTTAAAATGTTAAAAATTTCAAGAATGAAGTAAATTCTTCAATATAGAAAAACATCGCATTTAGATTTTAAGGACTAAATAACCACAAGTCTCATCTTTGAAGTATAAGTGTACCAGACGGATCTCTATCAGCACAAACTGTTCTCTATGTTTATAATGGATTTCTGTGAGTGCCTTTGACTGGCAGCAACTAGTTGTGTTACAAAACAGTGTGACATCAGGTCAATCACGATGAAACTTGATAATGTCACATCAATAATGTGACATTTTATATTGTAGTTTGGAACAAATTGCTAGGAAGAAAAGAAAGTGAAACTTAGTAATGGATGAATATTCTGATTAACTCTTAGATCATTACATATGGCTTTTGTTGATGATGGTCAAGGTTAATGGTATACCAACAACCTTCAGAATCCTTGTTGATTTTTAAATTGATACATCCCTTGATGTAAGACATAACATTTTCAGTTTTTTCCATAAAAAACTTTGCACTAAATATATTTTATCTAACTTCATATTAAGTTGACATGTTTGATACATCATTCAAGGGTACAATTTCTAAAGTACCACATGGCCTAAACCACAGTTATAGCATTAAAAGGATAGGAAAAACTGGTCAGACTTTTGTAGGGCAGATTATTCCCATAAGCAAACAAACACATGAAATAAACAAAGCTGATTCATCCTTGGCTCCATCACATACAGCCACAGTGTCCTCCCTGGTCTTCCCGCCTGTGATGACTATTGCTGGCTTGAGGGTATGGGGGATGGAAATTCGGTGATAAAAAGAAATAAACTATTAAGCCATGGACACAAAGGAAACTTGAGTGCATTCTACAAAATAAAAGAAACCAATTTGGTAATATTAAACGTGGTAGTATTCCAACTACTTGACATTCTAGAAATGGCAAAACTATAAAGATAGTAGGATCAATGATTGGGGGAAGAGGGAGATGAAAAGGTGGCAAAGAATAATTTTATGACAGTGATATATATGTCATTATATATCTATCAAAACATAGAATACACAACTCCAAAAGTTCACAGTATGGACTCTGAGTGATGGTGAAGTGTAAATGCACGCTCCTTGACTATAACATCTATACTATTCTGATGTTGAATGTTCACAGTAGGTATGACAGGTTGCACAGATGTTGGAACTGAAAATAAAAGCATGCATCTATTTTCCAATGCACTCAGAAGAAAGTGTGCATCTACAGAAAGAATTGGACCTGGTCACATCAACAGTACAGCAAGAACAAAAACAAACAAACAAAAAGAAGTTGTATAGCCCATATCCATTTTCTAGGGCACATGATGGTCAGACATGAGGAGTCAGAGAGGGCTTCGACAGCCCCACACCTAAAGCCTAGCTGCTTGCAGTACACAAAACCTCTTTTTAGGACCTGCTTTCTGCAACTTTTTTGGCAGATATTCCATGTTACTAGCACCTCTGATTTCCTGGTGTCTCCACTGAAGTTCTGGCTTCCTTCTTACAGTTTCACACAATGCACTGTCAGGGGCTCTAAGCAAGGACTCTAACTCTGTAACAAACTGCCTGGCCTCCTAGGTCTTCCTTTGAAATCTGGGAGAAAGACTCTGCAATCCCAAAACCTTTGTATTTTGCATGCCTGCACAACCAGCATCATGTGAACAGTGCTAATGTTTGCTGCTGACAGTAGCAGAGCAGGAGCCTGGCACCTTTGAGCTATGGCTGCAGGAGTCTGAGTGTCTGAAATATGGTAAAATGAATGTTGGGGATCCAATTATCCAGGTAATCCTCCTCAAGTAGAGAACCCAGGTAATCTCCTCTAAAATGAAAGGTTTATACTTTCTCAGGCCTAAACCAGGTATGTGTGGAGTCTTTTTGATTCTTGAGATGCCTTCAAGGAGGCTTTCTTCTTGTCCTGACTCAAAGTACTTGGTTTCTTTCTAATGGTGCCAGATTCTCTAACAACCATACCTCCACTGGTCACAGATTTACACATGTATCTTTTGAGCTGAAAATTTCAAGAGATTTTGAAACGTTCTGCTCTGCTTTTTGCTCCTGATTCTCCCAAGAAATCTGTCAAAAAGCAGCCAGCAGCCCACATGCCACAGGTGCCTTGAAATTTCTTCCAACAGATCAATTAGTCCCCACCTTTAAATTCAACTTCACACAATTTTAGTGCATGGACAAATACAGACAGTTGGTCAGAATGAAACATATGGCATCTAATCCAGTTCCCTATATAGTCCCTCTTCCACCTGAGATTTCCTGAGCCTGTACTTCACTCCCTATATTCCTTTCAGCATCTGGTTTTCTGTGGTCCAATCAGAATTGCCCATAAGGATCTTCTTACAGCATTTTAAGTTTTCTCTAGTTTATATCTGCAAACTTATCCTGAAAACCAGTTCCAAAGACTACTGAAGCACATGATTAGGAATAATGATTCTTGGTACCAATTTTCTATTACCAATTTTCAGTATTGGTCACTTCTCTAGTATCAGTTTTCTATATTGATCATTTTTGATGAGTGACACAAGACTTCTAACTCTCACAATTTAAGAGAAGAGAAGTTTATTTTGGCTCACTGTTGGGGACCACAAATTCACAGTGGCTAATTTTGAATACTTCCCTAAGGGATGAATGGAGGCCTGGGATTATTGGTATCCCTTTTGAGATTTTCCATCATGTCTTTAGGGATCAGTCATCCTTTCCCACTCACTAGGACTAAAGCTAAAACCACTAAGAGTAAAAGACACTCCAGGGTAAGATCCTTCTTAGCTTAAAATCATCTCCATCCTGTTGAGTCATCCAATAAACTCCTCCTCATATCCCCTCCTTGATCAATAAATTCTGAGGTTCTGGTTGCCTCCTGGCCTTTTGTTCCTCCAGAACAACTGGTCATCCTGGATCCCCACTGTACCGCCACTTTGTCTTTCACTTTCTCTCTCTCTCTCTCTCTCTCTCTCTCTCTCTCTCTCTCACTCTCTTTCCCCCCTCTCTCTTTCTCTTTCTCTTTCTCTTACCAGGCACCATAACACCTAGGAGGAGATTGGAGGTTCACTGCAGGGGTCCCCTATAGCTACAGCTTCAGAGGTTTCAGTCTATGGCCTGTTGGCTCCAAGGCAGAAACTTTATGAAAAAAACTTCGTGGTGAAGAAAAGCTGCTTAACTAATTGCATCTGGGATGCAGACAGCGTGGGAACAGTCCAAGTGGAAGAAGCCAAGGACCAGGTATCTATCCCTCTAGCTAATGCTCTCACTTTCTCCAGCCAGGCCCTGTCTCCTAATCACACTTTCAACTGTGAATTAATCCATGGGTTAACTCATTGATGAGGTTAGTGCCCTCAATATCTAATCATATCTCCAGGAGTCTCTTAATTCAGTAAAGTTGACTATCAAGTTTAACTGACCTAGATAATAATTTTTCCATTAATTTAGTGTTGTAGATAAGTTCAGCAATAATAGTTTTAATCAAAACTGCTTTTTGGAGATGAAGAGACTGCCAAAGAGAAATTTCTAAGAAATGAAAATCAATTATCACATTCTGCCAAGTAGCCAGGGATACCTGGACATTAAGTAACACCTCAGAAGTCTGGAGTAAAGAGAGCATCATCAAGTACAACCTGACAACGGAAAAATTTAAATGAAAAGAACATCACCTTTTCCCCGATTCTAAGAATTATTCATTATCAGTCAAGTCATTTTTAAAATTTTATCACTGCTGCTGCCTTTATTCTTTTTTTTTTAACATTTCAATAGTTCTTTTACGTTTACAAGGTGCTGACTGATATCTCTCAACCCAAAAATATTCTTGAAGCTAAGCAGAACAGCTGGTACTATTCTCATTTCATTATGGAAATAGGTACATACTTAGACTTTTCTCTTAAATCTGGAGCCTGTTATCTACAACTTTCAAGTGTTTCTCTCTAAACTACTGCAGAAAGCAAAAAAGAAATAGTTTTCCTAGCAGATACTTATCCTGCACTGCCAGATTCCAATGTATTTAAATTCCCTTATTTTACCATAAATACTATACTCCCTAGCATAACCATATTATAATACTAAACTTTTAAAATATTTTACCCATAACACCCTAACCCTACCAGCTAATGAATAAACTTTATACACCTGTAAGTTGCAACATATTTATTGTTTTGCTTCCAGTCCACTGAGTACAGTGCTGCCAATGCCAAAGAGTGAACCATGAACCAAAGGAAACCAGTGTTCAAATTCCTCTTTGCTCTGACTGCTGGTTGCCTATTTGCCCCACCTTATCATCTGCCACATTCCTACTACAACTTACCCTTTACACATATAATACTACTTGGACACCTTCAGCCTCGAAATTGATAAACTCCAGAATTAATCTCAGAAACAAATGTTGACTATTTCTAAATCTCACTGATTTTCTTAGAATAGAATTGCTATGGAGTTGTTACTTATATTCTTAAGTACAATCAGGAAACATGAAATGGAAATAATTTAATTTCCCATAAAAAGTTTCTAATATAAATTGAGTATGTGACTAAAGCAATACAGCAATGTTACAGAGATATTTTTACAATGAAATGGAGGATTCTTTATAAAATCTCTCTCAGAAGTCTCATTCTTTCATAATTTTACTTTGCTTTCTTCTCCTCCTTCTCTTTTCCCTTTCTACTTTTCTTCCTTTCTCTTTTTTTGGTAATACTTTCAATTTTACAGTAACTGATTTCATAAAATATATGTTTTGATGAAATATATGGTATATTAATGTCAGTTATCAAAAGTCAAGCAGATTTAGAGTTCATTTCTTGTCTGTTCTTTTACCAGTTATTTCAAAAGGCTTACCATTGAGTTCATTATCCTTTAGCATATCAGAAAATGTTCCTAAACACCTTCCCACAAGATGTCTTTCGAAAGAACAATTAAAAGCTACTTTAATTAGTAAGCTGTTCTTCATTTTTTAAAGCTACCCTAAGTGGGTCTAAGGGTATTTTCAGTGTTGACAGAGAATTAGAACACTTTAGAAATTTTATTCTTTCAGGGAAAAATTTTTGCAAGACTATGAGTCCCTAAGTATAATGACGTTCTGCTACCAGAATTCACAGATGAGTGTATTCAGATGTTTCTTAGGCTAAGAGCTATATTCTTTTCATTATTCATAATTTCTTCATTTTCTCAGGACTGCAAGCCTTGAAAGCAAAAGTTCCTTAATGAATGCCTTCTTTAGCAGAAAATATCACACATAGTTATCCTGTTTGTCTAAATGGTCAATTATCTTTTAAAGAAATCTGAATAATTCTCAAGTTTTATATACTGTATTTACTCATATGGTTACTATTCTCAGAGTTTTTCATTCTCTCTTGCAGAATCATATTTACAGTTGTTACCATTTTCCTTCTGCCTAAAGGCAGCACTTTAACGTTTCTTGTAGTGCACTGTTATCTATAATCATCACATGTGGTTTTTTTCTTTAGCTTTAGGTAGTTTTTTCATGCATATGAGGTAAGTGGTTTTCAGCTGAATAGTCAAGGTGGCTGTCTCTAGATTTCCAGAGTTTTCACTTCTTTCTCCTCTCTCCTCTCTGATACTCTGTCCTGAGAACTCCAGCCATCTTTGTCTCTCCAGACTCTAGTTCCATCCCCTCATTTGAATTGCCTCTTCCTTGTCTCTCTGCAGTTCCAGTTATCACAGGGCCCAGAAACAAATCTAAACTCTAAGTCAAGGAACTGATACCTGAGAATGACAAATGATTGCCCTTCTTCTCTAGGTTTTGACCCTGTCTCCCCAACAAAAAATGCCCTTATGTTCCTGACTCTTACAGATGTAACTGTGTTCCCCCAAAATATTTCCAAGACCTAAGTACTAGTGCCTCAGAAAATGGCCTTATTTATAAACAAGACTGTTGCAAATATAATAGTTAAGATGATGTTGTCTGGAACAGGATGGACCCTTAATCTATTGTGATAGATGTCTTTACAAGAAAATGATGTGAAGACACAAGAGGAGTTCACTATTTCAAGAGGCAGACACATATAGGCATAGCCATGTGATAGAAGACATAAAAGAAATATAAGCAATAAAGCTGCAAGACAGGAACACCAAAAGTTGTTAATCACTACCAAAAACAATGTTAGGAGGCAAGGAAAGATTCCACTGTGAGAGCACTCGTAACCTCCGCTATTTGCTTTCTTTTATTTGCCCCTTTCCCTTTGAAACCCCCAAACCCTAGTTTTGAAAATGTCACTTATTTTATGCCCTTTAGATTATAGCACAGATGTTTAGTTAGCAATTAGATTTTAAACAGTGAATGAACTCTGGCCAAATCCCCAAAGGCCTCCTCCTCTCCCTTAGTTGGCCATAAAACCTACAAAAAGGGGAATAAATGGGTTTACCTCAAGGAAACCAAACTACCTGGTGCCCTCAGCCTGTGTGTCAATTAACCAGACGTGTAAGAAGGTCTTGTAACTTTCCAAAACAATGAAAGTGCTGCAAAAGGGTGGTATCCATGGTAACCCCCTGACTTTGTGAACTCATACAGGGGTATATAAGGAAAGAGGACAAAGTAACTGAAGCCAGCTAGCAGTTCTGATGGCCTGAGCTGACTGACCACTGCAACTCAAGTGAAACAAATTTTACTTGTTTCAAATCTCAGTGTTGCATGGGTAATTTTCTCAAGTAAGATGTTACACTACCAGAGTCATGGCCCTTCTGACACCTCGATTTTGGATTTTTATCCTATAGAATTCTGAAAGACTAAGCTTTGGTGTGTTAAGACACCCATTCTGTGATACCCTGTCAAGGTACCCTCGGAATCTAAAGTACTTCCTAAAATGCTTAAGCAGTTGTGCTCCTGCAGTACATACCAAAGGCTAAAACGAAGATATCAGAGATGTCACATACGTCTCCACTAAAGCCCAATTTGGTTTTCTGAAAAAGTAAGGAGAAAAGTACCTAACTTTTCCTAGCAGAAGTCAGGGGAATGCACCAAGAAACTTATTTCTTATTTGTATCTTATGTTGTGGTCAAATTTGCCAACTATGAGTACCTCAAAAGAGATTTAAGGCAGAGGAAATAGTATGCATATTTTTTCCAGTCTTTCTTTTTGAATGTAATTCAATTTATAGAGTCAATTACATCAACATATTTTGAATATTACATTTTTCCTTTTGCTTTTGTAGAATAAATTTAATCTCTCACTCGGAAATGGAGAATTTTTAACATTAAAAAAGGTGATCAACTTGAATAATCACAGTTTACATGTGAGAACATTAGAAAGGGTAACACTCCATATAAAAGCATTGATAGATCAGGCAAATATGAAGCCTCCAAGAAAAATCAAGTGATTAAAAAACTTCCATGCATCTGAATTACATACATACATTTAAGAGTAAAAAAACCTTGAAATTCTCTCCTCATTTTAGCAGAGATTATTTTTGTTATATTATTTTCTTAGTTTTCAGAGTAAGTCCACTCATTAGTATCTACTAGTACAATATTTTTAAAATTTTATACTGATACTGCAAAATTTGTTAACAATTTAATTCATTCTATAATCAGTAGGCTTCTTCTGCCCTTGATAAAAAGGTTGTTTTTTCTGTTATGCATGTCTTATTGCCAAAATTAACTGAGTAGAGCTTTCTTTAGTTATGCAGAGATCTTATAATTACAGGACATGAGTTTATTGCAGGTAGAAAGAGAATTATTATCTGTAGAAATATCTAAGGCCATATTAACTTTAGAGGTGTTCTAGCTTTGACATCATAGTGTCAAAACTTTTTAGTATCCAGCTTTGCCAGTACTAAAGTGAATATTTTTATTATGTTTCTCAAAATTCAAGTATGCAACTGCTTATAGACTGACATATATTTTTAAGTTTAGAGATGAAGTTCACATTTAAAATATATGTTGAATGGAAATATATCTACACATATAGATGTAGGCATTTACAAGGACTAGTGCTCGATTATTTAATTAAGTTTATTGGTACACTTCAGGTATGCATAATGATTACATTCATGATAGGGAATTTGTATCTCTACATGATACATCTTGATTCTTTTTTTCCCCCATTTCCTTACTTTTCCTTGAAAGACCAGTACTTTAAATGGAAAAGGATTTGTGGTTTCTCCTAACCCAGCTTATGATTATGTTTATAGAACTTTGAGATTCCGCCAAAGGATCTGAAATGGTTTCCTAAACATATTTAAATTGGAAACACAAAAATTCACAGATACCAAAATTCAAAGTAAGAGCCTACATCATTTAAGAAGCAGCACTCACTGTGGGCTGGGGATGACTGTCTAAATGTATGCTAATGATAATGTAAAACTTATATAAAATGAGCAGGTCTCTATGAAAATTTAATCATCACGGGCTGATTTGACAGGTCACCAGAGATTCCAACAGTTAGAATCTAATGTTCTTAATTAGATCAAATCCAAATACATATGTGGAAGTTTTACAATTCTGAAAAATCACTGTAGTTTTCAGGATATATTTAAGCAGATAATAGAGTCTTACCTATTCATTAATAAAATATTGGAGTAGATTTTACAAATATGAATACATATATATGTAAACTACAGGGATAAATGTTTGATTCATTTTTAATAAAATCACCAAATAACTTCACAAAAAAGGATCAATAGAAGACACTGAGGAGCTTGGATCCATGTAAAAGCAATTGCTATCTGCATGTCTATAGAGATGGAATAATAGGGAAGAAGATGCCATACTGTTTTAAAAGAACATTGGGTAACACAAAAGTAACAACTTCATTAAGATATTCTCCATTCTTCATAAAATCTGATAAAGTAGAGTTTCAAATATTTTTATGCTTATATCTAGAGACAAAATATCAGCAATAAAATTGAAAGTTAAATGTGGGACATGATAGAAAAAGTAACTAAATTGGCTTACTTGACTTGGAGAGACTATCTGCCAGAGTCAGTCACTGAGGGAACTAAGGTTTTTAATGGCCACATTAAACACTGTATAATGCCAGAAGATCTCTTCTTAGTTTCTGTCAAAGTAGAGAGATTTAAATATGTTGAGGAGCAAGTTTTTATCACCTTTTATGTTAACATCTAACACTGAGGGATTCACTAAATAATTAGTTATGTTACTGATTTAAGTTTGAAACAATAATTTCCTTGTATTCCATAACTCGCTGCTCCCCTCCAAACTTCCTCACTAGTGTAATTGAGAACTTTTTGTTATTAAGTTTTGTAACAATTTTGCTAGACCAAATAGGATTTTCTTCAATTTTACAAATCACAATTTTATTAAAAATTAGTTAAGTACGAAACAAAACTATTTGTATATGATTTTAGTTTACTGTAACATGAAAACACAAATTTCAATTTCCTTAGATAGAAGAATATTTACATGTGTATTAAAGGAATGGAGAAAGTACAGTACAAGACTAACTACTGAGTTTGAGTGGCAGGTTAATGAAACTGAAAATATTTTGTTCTTTGTAATTTTCTGTATCTTTGAAATTATTCAAAATCAATAATTTTTTCTTCATTAAGGTGTAACTGACATTAGAAATTAGTTATATTTATGGTCTACAATGTAATGTTTTGGCACATTTGTGAGATAATTAAATCAATCTATCTAATATATATCTGCTTCCAAAATGCATTCATGTATTCATTTACTCACATACTCAAAAAAAATTACAGTTTATATGTTCCATTTACTATAAACCTTCAGGTATGTCACTTGAGGATTATGGGTTCCTTGAAAGAGTCAGATTACATACAAATTCTATTTATAATTACAATATCCTATAGATCATAGATAGATTAGATAGCACATGGATACCTAGGCAGACAGACAGGCAGATGGGCAGGCTGGCAGGCAGGCAGACAGACAGACAGACACACAGAAAAACAGATACTGCACATATTCATTCTCAAAAGAAAAGCATTGCTATGTAACTAGTGCCGATCTGGCCCAGCAATAATAGCTTACTAACCTTCCAAGTATATTGGGTACCTTTTCCTTATATCTATAGAAGAGTAGACATGAATTTTGATTTCTGCCAAATTAGAATTTTAAACTTGTAATATTTATCATTTATTTATCTCACTTGTTCTTTAGCTCCATACCTTCCCCGCCCCCCCAATCTGGAATTGAACTGAAAGCAATGTTATAGAATAGATTTCAGTATAAAATTGCCACTTCTGTAAGGTCTATCTTAAGGCTAAACAGAAAAAAAAACTCGCATTTTAATCATAGGGGTTACTTGACTGTAAATAGTTTTACAATCAATATGGAAAACCAAAATATTTCCCCCCAATATCTTGGCTATTGTGAACAGAATTGTTATACCTACAGGTGTCATGATATTTATTTGAGATTCAAATTTCAATTTTTTACTTTTTGAATTAAGTTTATTAGTACATTTCAGATATACATAAAGATCGCATTCATCATAAGCTATTTGTACCTGTACCTGGTATATCTTGATGCTTCTTTTTTTCCTATTCTCCTCCCCTTTCCTCAGAACCCCTTCCCCTCCTCATGTACCAAAGCTTTGTTCCCATTTTTCTTCTTTTCTCTTCTATTCTTTTCCCTTTCTTCCTTTCCCTCCCCATTCCCCAGTTCCTCTTCCCATCTGAACACTTTCTTCCTATTTCACAACATCTATTCTACATTTTGGTCCTTAGTTACACTTCCGGTTTCTCACACCAGAGAAACAATGAGGTATTGTACAAATGTGTGTTTGATAGATTACACTTAAGAGTATGGTTGCAAGGTGCATCCACTTGCCTAGAAATGTCTCAAGTTCAACCTTCTTTATGGCCACTGTATAAAAAAACCACATCTTCTTTATCCATTCATCAATTGATGGACATTTGGGCTGTTTCCAAGACTTAGCTGTTACAGATTGTGCTGCTATAAACATGAGAGTGCATATATTGCCATGGTATGATGCTTTTAATTTTTTCAGGAAGATATCAAGAAAGGTTAAATGGAATATCGAGTTTTATTTTTTAAAAAAATCTCCACACTGATTTCCACAGTGGTTGCACCAGTCTACACTCCCACCAAGAGAAAATCAACATCTTTGTCCACAGTGACCTTTAGCAGACGAGCTGGCTGGAGCTCAATCAGACAAATGCCTAGCATCCCCACACCTGGCCTGAAGTGGGAAGACAAGCATAATGAGCTTCGACCTTTGTAAATGTGACTGAAGGGAAGGTTATTCTCACCCTGGCCTGTGAAGGAAAGAGCAGAAACACAGGACTGAAAAACTGTTAATGTTCTCAGATCCAATAATTAATTTTAAAGTCTGGATTCAGGAGGCATTTCCTTTCAGCTGGATTCTACAAACACAGAACTTCATCTTTAAGGATATTTTTAAATCCTCTTCAGGCTTCCTTAAAGCATTTTCTCATAAGCCCTTTTGAGAAACTCAAGAGCTCTACATATCTAAACTAACAAAGCACCATAAGGATTTCTATTCCTCATATATGCAGAATTGGAGAAAACATCCTTTCAGACCTTTTAATGATATCCTGCATGGAAGTTAAATGCAGCTATTTGTCTCTCAGGTTCAATCTTTCAGTTTTTGCTTAGCTGGTAAGTCTAATTATTGCTCTTTCAAAGTGCCTGTTCTCACAAACATCTTTTCCACTGGTTGAATTTTTAAGAATTTTTCTGATCCTTCACATTTTTTTCATGTTTATTTTTTAAATGTTTGTATTCCTTCAAATGGCTTTGGTCAATGTAATGAAAAGCCACAGGTTTTAGCTACTATCCTTTTGCTAGCCTTATAGTAGATTGGCAGATTTCTGAAGATGATTCCTTATCTTATATAATTAATACAGATGCAGTGAATTTAGGTGCAACTTTTAGGCAATTTACATTTCTCAGTTGAAAACTCTCATTTAATTAAAATATAGTGACAAGTCATTTACTAGAAAACCAAAGAGTTTTTCCCATCAAACTTCATTTATCATTTAAATTTTTCATTTTCATTACATACCACACTCTCCCAACACACAGCCAAATACTTTTAGGTCATATGTGTAACAAATATTTAAATAGATGATTAGATAAAAAAAGGTACTAAAGTCTACTGCAGTTCTGAAAATATATTTAGTAATAATCTGTCCTTCAACCTTAAGGGAAAGCACTGTTAGACTATGGTTCACTTAAGGGTCCACTCAACTAATATAGCATAAGAATGGAAATAAATATGATTCATTTTATTAATCTGTTCACTAAAGTGATAAACTATTGTTCAAATCTGATCTCCACTGAAAATTGAGAAGATTGCTTTGCACTAATACAACAGAGATAATTAGCACTTGGATTGGGGGCCAGGGATATAGCTCAGTTGCATAAGCGCTTGTCAGGTAAATGTAAGGTCCTGAGTTCGATTCCTGGTTAAAAAAAAAAAAAGAAAGAAAGAAAAAAAGAAAAAGAAATGCCACAACTATTCTGGGGGAAGAGTTGGACTTTGCATAAACACTAGAGTCACAAAGAAAATTTTAATCTTCCTCACAAAATTCAATAAAGTCAAATTGAACCTGCCTATTATGCCAGTATTTATAACTCTAGTTAAAATACTGAGGGTTGAGGCCTACTGTGTTGGTAACAATAACGGAACCACAGCATTATTTATGCAAGGGTAGGCAACATGCTCAGAAGTCTCTTCTTTGCATCACAGAGAAAGAACCATGCTTGGTGTTATATATTTTCATATACTCCATATACTCTGAGGGGCTGTTATTTGTTTGGAAAACTTAATCCAGATAAGGATAGATGGAAATTGAAGCTATTCAGGTACCAGTATTCCAGATTAACTGCTAAAAGTGTTTGTAAATGAGTAGTAATGGGTTGACCTTTTCATCATTTTATGGAAAGGGTAAAAATATCTATAGTCAGGTGAGTGGACTGCAGTCCTTAGAACTGAGGCCTACTTCTAATCTAGACTTAAAAAATCATAAGAAAACATGTATGGGCATCCTCTCACATGACTACAAGAATGACCGAACCCTGTCTCTATAATAATTTGGGTCTGCCTCCATGGAACTTGTCCTAAAAGTATTTTTCTCAAATATTTAAAAAGCCAAGAACTGGAACTTCACTGTGTTCCAGAATTGACTGTCATACTTTTACTCCTGCTGATTAATAAATGTCAAAGTATGTGGCAGAACTTGGTCAAAGGTCTGCTGTTCTTATAACAAGTTACTTTTGCAAAAAAATAAAAAATAAAAATAAATTAATGCTGAGTCATATCCCTCATGTGTTTCTTTTTGAAGCTATCCATATGTTTGATGAGACAAAAGAAGAAAACTAATGTGAATGACAAAATTAAGGTCATCAGTAAAATCACCATAACTGTTTGAAGAAAGGAAATTTCTTACAGAGAACTGGTTAATTGGAAGGTATTGGAAGACTGCAAAGAAAGAAGAGATTATTGCGGTAACTGATGAAACTGCAGGCAGCTTCTATCTCTAGGTTTTGAGGGAGGAGCAAAAGGGAAGAGTATAAATTTTCTGAGTTTGTATAACAATTCCCCAAGATGAACATGGTTATCATATGTCACAAACATAGACTAATAAAAAAACTATATTTGAACAACAAAAAATGTTATACAAATTTAAAAGCTAAGAAGAGAGCTGAACTCAGATTTCAGAAAGGGGCACATTTCAGAGCCAATAACTCTGGCACTACTCTAGATTAGCAGAAAAGGATCTAAAACTAAACCAATTATCAGTAGAGAGAACCACTGCCTGGAAGGTTTAGCAAAAGGATATAGAACAAAGAGTTTATACCCATTCTCCCTTCTGCTCGCTGGTTTTCCTCTAGTGTTCTATGTTGTCGGTGTCCATTAGGGAGGGAATTGGAAACACAGAAATGTTTGCAGAATTCCAGCCTAGCACCACAAAACAGACTATGGAAATGTGTGTTTGAGGTTAAAAAAAAAAAAGAACTTAATAATCAGCACACTGATTTTGTTCATTGCCACACACAGAAATCTAATAACTATTTGGCAATGATAGATTTGGGGGCAGCCAGTTAAACTAGTTTGGGATAACTAGGCCTATAAGGATGTCAGCTCAGGATTACTATTTATTCTGTGAAATATAGAGCTCATACACTATGTACAGAGTTTATAAAATAGCGTTGCCATAATGTTTAAGTAGAATTTAAAGTTGATTTATAAAACCAAACAGCCTTAAATTCACCACTCAGTTTGAGAGATATGACATTCAATATTTTAGGAGCCCCTTGTTGATTTCATATTCTTCTTTCTTCATTACTCACCTGAATGTAACTACCACTTTGCAATTTGTGTTAATATTTCTGTTGGATTTCTTTATACTCTAACCAATTACATATGTACTATCTTAAAATATAATATTGCAGAATAAAGAATCCTGAAGTGAATCTACACAAAAGTAGACCACTGATTTTTTGAAAGTAGCTCAAAGATATTTTGGTAGAGAAAAGGTAATCTTTCAAACAAATGGTCCATGAATAATTGGGAACTACAAGGCAAAAATAAATATTTAATTAGATCCATAACTTATAATACACATACACAATCAAGATGGATCACAGAACTAAAATTACAAAACTACCAGAAAAAAACATAGAAAATTTTTTCTATACTTGTATTAGGTAAAAAAAATTCTTGTATTTAATACCAAAGGAATAATTCATAAAAGAACAAATTGATAAATTCATCAAAATTAATTTTTGGGGGATCCTGGAAAGACACTGACAAGAGAATGAAAAGACAAGTAATAAGTGCTTTGAAAGCTTATATCTGATAAAGTCTTGTATTCAGAGCAATTAAATAACTCTTAAAACTCAATTAAAAATAAAAACAATGCAATTTAAAAACTAGGCTAAAGATCATAACAGATCTTTCACTACAGAAATAAACATGAAAAAATGCATGTGAATTGAAATCACAATGAAAAAATACTTTCTGAATGATAAAGCTAAAAAAAAGATTAATCATACCACGTGATGGCAAAGATATGGAAAAACTAGAACGCTCATACTCTCTGAGTTGGGTGGAATGTAAAATGGCACAATCTCTTTAGAAAACGATTGGGTGATATCTTAAATAGTTAAACATACTCAGCATAGACCTACCAATTCTATTTGAAGAGGAAAAGAAATACAAGGAGAGATAAAATATACAGTGGATGCTTAAATTAAAAAATTATTGCCGTAAAAGATACATACCATTAATTGCCTTCAAAATACTTCTTGATTAGAAGTCACATACGTTGATGAACACATCAATATTGTCACTTTCTGAAGCAATTCTGGACATTAACTTTCATGTCTTTAATTAGTGTTATTTAAAAAATGCAGTGAATACTGATACTAAGTACCATCCTTTAAAAAGGCAGTCTTGTAGAATAGTTACAGTGTGCCTTCCATCTGCCTAAATCACTGGATCTGATGCAGTGCAAGTTGTAGCTTTTTCCCAAAGTCAAAATGACCATAAAAGGTAAATATTTTGAATCAATTCAGGGCATGGAGGCAATGGCATCACAACTAAAGGCACAAAAGAGGACTGCAGAACTGATTCAAAAAAAGGAAAGACGGATGGGACAATTGTGTTCAAAGCAAGGGTGTTTTGAGAGAGTTTATCGGCAATGTATCTGTTATTGTAATAACTTAATCATTCATCATGTTTTGATCACAAATTGTACATGTTTATAGAAAGATTTATAAAGGAATATTAGAGAGTTTCATTTGTAAAAGATCAAATTTGGAAATAATCAGAAGGAAGTGTTATGGACTGATGGATATGTTCATTGTCAGAACATTGATCATGAATTCATAAAAATATGCATATTTCAAAACCTGTCAGATTTTATTCTTAAGTATAAGGAGTCCATTGTAATGGCATTTCAATAATGTTGATATTTTTGGAAAAAAATTTACCTACTTTTGAACTTTATACAGTTCCTGAGCTGCATAACTATGCTTCAATTTTGTTCCATAAGATTGTAATGGAGTGGAAAAATTCTGATTGCCTGATGACGATGTGACCATTTTATCACTGTAGGTGAACTCATGACTCACGTATTTGTATTGTTACCGATATAAACAAATTTACTGTGAGATGAGATGTATAAAAGTATAGAACATACAGTTATGTACAGTGTAGAACACAATACTTACAATAAACAAGTTACTCGTTTATGTATTTTTATTCTTTTTATCATTATTTTATGAACATACTTTTTTTTTTTTGGTTCTGAGAATCAAACTCACAACCTTGCACTTACCAGGCAAGCGCCTGAGCCACTGAGCTAAATCCCCAGCCCTTCACCATAATTTTAGAGTGTATTCATTCTACTTAATAAAAAAGTTTTCTATAAAAGGTATGGCATATTCTACCAGCAAACTCATGTATTTCTTTTTGCATCATTTTCTCTGTTTAGTTTATGACCCTCGAAGCAATAGGTTTGTGCGTGTGTGTGTGTGTGTGTTTATGTGTGGGTGTTTGTGTGTGCTTATGTAGCCAAGGTGTACAATAGGCTTTATAATCTTGTTTTATGTTAAACGTACTCTATATTTGTACAACAAAATTTCCTAATGATGTATTTCTCAAAATACACCTCCAATAAAACAATATGTGACTGTACAAATGAAATTATATTGAAAGAATTGCATTGTAATTTGATTTTTTCATACCATACTATCTTTTTGATATTCACCTTCTAGATTAATTGACTATGGCTTATGTATATAATATATTGCAACATATTTATTGATTTTGCTCTTATATAACATTGAAGTACCTTTTAATCTTTATGTGTGTACTTGTGCTGTGGTGATGCATGTATACATTGTGAAATGACTAGCATAATCAAGTTACTTAATATATTCATTTGCTCCTATAGTTGTCATTTTCCAACACATAGTAACAAATAGTGTAAGAGTGGTTACCAAGCCACCGGGGTGGGAGGAAAAGGGAGATGATGATCAATGAATACAAACTTTCAGTTGTAAGATCAATAAGTACTTGGGATACAATGTACATGGAAATTACAGAAATAATAAAGAAATGTATTATTGAATTTAGGAAATAAAGTATATCTCAAGCATTCTCACTACATAGACACACATTCACACCCACACATGCACACCAATGATCACACACAGCCACTCTTGACTGAATGTTCTTATACTTACAGATAAACACTTGCTATTTGATAAAAGGTGTTACAAGTACCAGAGGGTGAACTTTTCCCCAGTAAGATGGAGAAACAAAAATAGGAGAGTTAGAACAAGCTAGAACAACACTAATCCAATCACCTTTTAATCTTGTGCATTATGCATTTATTATTACCGATTAGAGCAGATATCATCCATCTGTTGAGGACCCTACTCTGACTATTATGACATCAGGGTCAAAAGAGAAGAAAAAGTCACAGCGTTTTGTCACAAAATGAAACTGCTGACTTCTTATTATCAATGCCGAGAATGAGCAACCTCTTCAAATAGCCCCCCTGAAGCCACCCTGATCTCAGCAGCTGGCACGAGTTTCGAGAGATTTAATGTGCTATTAGTGGAACACGTGGTACTGTTCTCAGAGAATTACACTTGGTAGAACATTATTACAACTAAAGGGTCATATTAATACTTACAAGGCTGTAAATTTGTTGAAAATGCACCTGAGTCCTCAGAGGTAAGGAAATGAGGATATACGTGAGCCTGGGGCAAGTGTTTAGCTTTGCAGTTTATTTTCTGCTTAACAATAATGGGAGAAGGAGAAGCAAATTTCTATTACTCGTGATTCATGCAGCAATACCCTTTTACCTCAGGTAGACAACTTCAGAATGATGAAGCTGTTTGCATTTTTACACCCAGGAGAGAGATTCTCAAGATCTAGACTGTGAATATTTGACAGTGTGAGGCACCAAACCATTTACAGAAACCCATTAGGTGCAATTTGTTCCAATTAATATGAAAGCCTAGCATTTCTCCAAAAGCACCTCCTAGGATGCACAGTACATGGAGTGATATTGTACAGATTCTGTTGATTAGATTAACTAGAATATAAGGCATTATGATGCTCAATCGTCAATTAGTATGCTTAACAAAGTTTCTCATTTTCCAGTAAAATATTCCTCTTTAACTTTTCAAATTCCAAATCATTTTACTGCTATTCAATTACTTTTGTAGAATATGATTTCTGAACAAAAGTTATTAGTAGATGTTGATAGAAAAGCTCTATACAAAAATTGGTACTATGATTTAGATCTAGAATGTCCCTCAAAACTCTCATGTGCTCATAGGCAGAGGTTTTGGAAGGTTATTGGATCATGGAGGCTCTATACTCATTAACAGATTCCTCCGCAGCCACCATGAGGTAAGCAACTTTCTTCTGGCAGCTCTTTCCACCATGCCATTTCTGCCTGCAGCTAGCCAAGGACTGTGATTCTGAGTCAAAACAAATCTTGTTTTTTTTATACTGAGGGTGTCAGATATTGTGTCCCAGCAATGAGAAGAGTGACTCACACAGGTACCTATCTTATGGGATACAGAACAGACCACTGGCCACCTTGAGAAACACAGAGAAATCATACCTGGGCCTTGCAATGAATGCTTCTAAAGTATTGGGTAAACTTAGGTAAATTGTTATCTGTGTCTTGCTTTCCTCATCTGTTCTTTAATAGGAGGAAGTTGAACTGGACTTTTATCTAAAATTATGTGCTCACCTTTTTAATTTTCAATTCTCCAAACACATAATTTTATTCTTCCATCATCAATATTAAACACGCTACTTTCTGTCATCACATACAGTAATTCCATTCAACAACCAACAAAATTTTATTTGATTATAAAGTGTTCCTTGCTTTTCAAACAAGTTGAAATTCATAATTCAGTTACAGACACAGATCTTAGTGTGTGAGTGGTCTGCATGTTGAAAAAAAAAGCTAGAACATATGGGCTTACCTTTTTTTAATTTAAAGAGAAAAAATAAAAATAATAATAAAACAGTTTCAAAATATATTAAAAGAATTACAATAATGAACACATTTTATATTGTTGTCTTTGTAGTAGTTATTCAGAGTACTAGATACAGGCATGATACCTTGTCCAAACAATATTACCACAAACCTTCCTTTTCAATGACCTAAGAGAAACTAGCTGTATAACTATCTTAACTAACTTATGTATAAATATATTTTTTCTTTTTACCTTTCTTCCTTTCTGCATCACAGTTTGCATTTTCTTTTGAACAATTTCTCAATTCACAACATTTATTGTACATTTTGGATCTTACTTACTCATTCAGTTTCTCACACTAGTGATACAATACAATGATTATACATATAGGTCTGATTTATTTGACTTATTAGTATGGCCTACAGTTGTATACATTTACCTATGAAAGTCTCTACTTTATCCTTCTTTATGGCAAAGTAGTACTCCATTATAAAAAATCATATCTTCTTAATCCATTCCTTGGTTGATGGGCATTTGGGTTGTTTCCAAAATTTAGCTATTACAAAGTGCACTGCTATAAACATGGGTGCACATATATTGCTGTGGAATCATGCTTTTAATTCTTCTGGGAAGATGCCCATAAGGGAAAGAGTTGGGTCAAATGGGACATCTAATTCTAGTTTTTTAAGGACTCTTCACACTGATTTCCATGGTGGTTTTACCAGTTTACATTCTCATCAACAGCGGAGGTGGGTTCTTTTCCCTTACAACCCCTCCAGAATTTGTTATTGGTAGATTTTGGATGATAGCCAATCTTTCTGGGGTGAGATGGAATCTCATTGTTGTTTTAATCTGCATCTCTTGAATGACAAATAATGCTGAAAAATTTTAATATATTTATTTTCCATTATATTTCCTCATCTGAGAAGTGTGTATTCATCTCTGATGCTCATTTTTGGAGTTAGTCTTTGAATTGGGGTTTTTTTTTCACTTCTGTATATGTTCTAGATATAAATTCGTTGTCTGATGAACAGGTGGTTATGATTTTTTCCCACTCCATGTGTTGTCTTTTCACTCTGTTGGTGGTTTCTTCTGTACTGTAACAGATTTTTAATAAGACAAGATCCCAGTTGTTGAATCTCTAAAGTATTTCCTATGCAGTTTGGATTTTGTTCCTGAAGTCTTTGCATACACCTATGTCTTCAAGATTTTTACCTATTTTCTCTACCAGTAAATTTAGTGTTTCTGTTTTAATATTTAGATCTTTGATACATGTTGAATTTAGCTTAGTGCATGGTGGTACTCATGGGTCTAGTTTTAGTCTTTTGCATGAGGAAAACTAGTTTTTCCAGCACCACTTATTAAAAAGACTGTCTTTCTTCCAGGGAATACGTTTAGTTTCTTTGTCAAAGAAAAGGTGATTGAATGAGTTTGGTGTTGTGTCTGCAATTTATATTCTGTTCAGCTGATCCTCAGGACTGTATTTTGACATGATGCTGATTTTATCCCAGTATGTTTCAGTGATTGTGATGCCACCTGACTTGCCATTGTTAACCAGAATTGCTTTTGATATTCTAGGTCTTTTCTGGTTCCAAATGATTTTTAGGAACATTTTCTCTAGATCTGTGAGGTATGCTAATGATATTTTGTTTGGGAATGCATTAAACCTGTATAGCAGTTTTGGGAGTATGGCTATTTTCACTGTGTGTGTTCTTCCTATTCAAGAACAAGGGATATTTTTCCATTTTCTGATATCCTGTTTGATCTTCTTTATTAGGGTACTATATTTCCACTGTACAGATCTTTTACATCTTTTGTTAGATTGACTCCTAAGTATTTTTTAGATGCTATTATGAAGGGTGTGCTTTCCTAATTTTTCTGTGAGTTTGTTGCTTGGGTAAAAGAATGCTATTGATTTTTCAGTGGTGACTTTGTATCCTGCTACACTACTGAATTTGGATATTAAATGTACAAGTTTTTGGTGGAGTTTTTGGGGTCTTCTATGTGGAGTATTATGTTATATACAAATAACAATTTAACTTCTTACTTTCCTATCTTCATTCCTTTCATTTTTTCTCTTGTCTAATTGCTCTAGCTAATGTTTCCAGAACTAAATTGAATAGGAGTGGTGATAAATGGACATCCTTGTCTTGTTCCTAGTTTGAGAGTGAAAACTTTCACTTTTTGACCATTTAATACGATGTTAGCTGCTAATTTGTCATACATGGCTTTATTAAGATTGAGGAAAAGACCATCTATTCCAATTTTCTGTAAAGCTTTTATCATGAATGAGTATTGGACTTTGTCAAATGTTTTTTCTGCATGTCTTGAGATGATCATGTGATTTTTGTCTTTGGTTCTATTAACATGATGTAGTATATTTATTGATCTGCATAGGCAATGTTGCGATCTCTGCATCCCTGGGATGTCCTACTTGGTCATGATGTATAATCTTCATGATTTGCTGCATTTTGGTTGCCAGTAGCTTATTAAGGATTTTTGCTTCTATGTTCATTAGGGAGACTGGCCTATAGTTTTCTTTTTTGGATGGGTTTTAAGACAGTGCAATGCTATCTTAGTTACTTTTCACTTGTTGCTGAGACAGAATACCTGACGCCCAAAATTAGGGAAGGAAAGGTTTATTTCTTACAGTTTCTTGAGAGTTTCAGTCCATACTTAGTTGGCTCCAAGGCAGCATGGCTTGGTGGGGCCGCTGTTCAAGGCCGCCACAACAACAAGGTGCACTGGCAGGAGAGAGAGGAAGAGGGCGGAAGCAAGCAGGAGGAAGACCTGCCTCCTTTACACTGTATCTCAGCTCCACGCCTGGACAGGTTCAGCACTCACATCACCAATCCCAGTGCTAGACAACAAAATAATCACAAGAGTCAGACTCAGCCCCATCAAAAAATATGAGGACTTGGAGGTACATAGTATCACCCGATACATTCCACCCCTGGACCCCCAAGGATTCATGCACATCCTTAATACAAAAGACATTTAGTCCCTCTCTAAGAGGTGCCAAAGTCCTAACAGTTTCAGCACTGTTGAACAGTCCAAGTCCCAAATCTCCTCTGAGATCTATGGCAAACTCTTAACTGTAGCCACCTGTACAAATGAAAATGAGGTTAAACACTTCTAAAATGCAAAGGCACAAGATAAACATTACCATTCTGAAAGTTAAAAACAGGGGAATACAAAGCACTGGAACCAAAGTAAGTTCAAAATCCAGCAGGGCAAACATTAAGTCCTGGAGATCTCCACTCAGCATCTGAAGCAATTTGGTTGCAAGTTCCAAAAGGCTTGAGTGACTCCACCCCCACTGCACTTTCAGGGGTCTTAACTTTCATAGCTTTCCTTGGATGATCCATGTTCTTTGGCTTCACCCTTATATTTTTACACATTGCTCTCTGCAGGTGAGGCAGAAGATGCCTTAGCCTTTTCTTGTACTTTAAACCAACACCACGTGGATGCTGCCAAGGTCCGCTGCCAGCTGGAGCAGTAGCCAGGCTTTCCCCTCTCTTGGCTGTAGGGGTCGAATGACTGGATCGCTGAACTCTCTGAACCTGATTGTGAGGAACAGCTTCTCTACTCCACCACCATTCTGGAATCTGGTGTGCCACATCCATTTTGGAACCTGGTGCAGCCATGACCCTTTTGAAACCTCTTGTGGCCTCTGTTGCCACGCCAGGACATGGCACTCTGTGGCTTTTACCTCTGAGCAAATTCTTTCACTTTTGAAGGCCTGAGGCTGCAAAGGGTGGAGGCCTGCTGCTCCCCAGGATGCCCCCAGGTCATCTTTTCTATTCCTTTGTTCCTTCTCAGCGATCAAGGTCTCAGCTCAATCATTACAGTCCACAGCTTCCTGGCCAAATTCACAAGGTTTTAAATCACCATGACATGCTCTTTGCTCTTGATTCCCAACCTAAATCTGGCTAACAGCACCCAACAGCAGCCAGGCCACCATTTCAACATTTTGCTGCCTTGTAATTTCTCTCTCTAGACTAATCAGCCCTTCACCTTTAATCCCAGTCTCAGGCAAAATCTCTGGTCACAGGTAGAATGCAGACAAACTTTCTGCCAAGCCATAACACACATCGTGTGGAGTCCAACAACCAATGCAGTCCTTCTTCCCAGTAGAAACCTCGTGAGCCTGGTCTCCACCAGCAGGCTTCCTATCAGCCTTCTGGTCTCCTGAGCTCTGACCAGAATCTCCTGAACAGAACAACCTAAACTGTTCCAGCTCTATGCATGTAGGCAACATCTCCGAACCTTTCCAAACTCTTCCCACAAGGCATTTCCAAAGGCTCTCAAACCACATGGTTAGGTTTAGTCACAGCAATGACCCCACTCTCTGGTACCAAATTCTGTCTTAGTTACTCTTCACTCATTGCTGAGATAGAATACCTGATGCCCAAAATTAGGGAAGGAAAGGTTTATTTCTTACAGTTTGTTGGGAGTTTCAGTTCACACTTAGTTGGCTCCAAGGCAGCATGGCTTGGTGGGGCTGCCGTTCATGGCTGCTGCAACAGCAAGGCACACTGGGGAGAGAGAGGGGAAGAGGGCGGAAGTGAGCAGGAGGAAGACCCACCTCCTTTACATTGTATCTCAGCTCCACGCCTGGACAGGTTCAGCACTCACATCACCAATCCTGACACTAGACAAGAAACCAATCACAAGAACTAGACTCAGCCCCATCAAAAGTACATGAGGACTTGGGGGTACATAGTATCACCCAATACAAATGCTTACTTCCAGGAATGATTTTGGGAGTACTGCTTCCCTTTCAATTTCTTTAAAGAGTTTTAACATTAGTGGCATTAGTTCTTTTAATTCCTTGTAGAATTCAATAGTGAATCCATGAGGGCTAGGTCTTTTGTTGATACATTTTTAATTACACTATCAATTTCACTAGCTGATACTGGGTTATTCAGAATTTTTGTATCTTCTTAATTTAGTTTTGGCAATTCAGCTGTGCTTAGGAATCTGTCCAGGTCTTCTGTGTTTTCTATCTTATTGGAGAACAGATTCTTAAATAAGGGATTGATGATCTTCTGGATTTCTGTAGGATCCATTGTGATTTTCCCCCTTTCATTGCTAATTGCTTAAAATTTTGTTTTTTATTTCCACTTTTTGATGAGGTTTGCTCATGGTTTATCAACTTTATTTATTATTTCAAAGAAACAACTTTTTGATTCATTGATTCTTTGTACTGTTTTCTTTCTCTTTTGCATTAATTTCTGCTCTTTATAATATCCTCCTTCATATGAGCTTTGGGTTTGACTTGTTATTCTTTTTCTAGAAGTTTGAGGTTCAACATTAGGTTGTTTGAGCTCGTTCTGTTTTCCTGATAGGTGAGTTCATCACTATAAATTTCCCTCATATGAGTGCTTTCATTGTGTTATGTAAGTTTCAGGATGTTGTATTGATACTATAATTTAATTATATATACTGTTTAATTTTGTCTTTAATTTCTTCTGTGATCCTTTGGTTGTTCAGAAGGGTGTCATTTAATTTCCATGTGTTAATGTAGTTTTTGAGATTTTCTTTGTTGCTTATTTCCAGTTTCACAGTGCTATAGTCAGATAGTATGCGTGGGATGATTTCAATTCCTCTATATTTCATGTCTGTCAATATTTGTTTTATGTAATTAGGTGAACCTGAATTTGGTGCATAAATATTTATGATTGCTATCTCTTCTTCTTGGTGTTTTCCCTTAACAAGTATGTAGTGACTTTCTTTGTCTCTTTTGATAAGCTTTGGCTTAAAGTTTGCACTGTCTGCAAATAGAAGTGCTACCCCTTCTTTTTTCTGGGTTCCTGTGGCATGGAGAATTGTTTGCTATCCTTTTACTTTTTGTCTATGAATTTATTTTTGTGTTAAATGTTTTTCATGAATGCCACATATTGTTGGATCTTGCTTCTTGGTCTATTCTGTGAGTCTGTTTCTTTAGATTGGTGAGTTAAGGCCATTTATGTTGATCGTTATAACTGATATGTACTGACTTTTTTCATATGATGCTTTTCTGTTGTTTGTTCCTTGTCTTCCTCCTCTGTTTAACTGCTTGCCCTGCCTAGTGACTTTTTTCTATTGCTGTTTATGTGCTTGTGGTCTTTGTTATCTCTATGTCCTTTAGAGCATTTTGTAGAGATGGTTTGGTAGTCATAAATTTCTTCAGTTGTTCTTTGTCATGGAAGTATATTATTTCTCCACCAATTTTGAAAGATAGTTTTGCAGTATATAACAATCTGGGTTGAAGACTGTTTTCCTTTATCGCTTGAAATATTTTACTCCAAGCTCTCCTTGATTTGAAGATTTGTGTTGAGAAGTCTGCTGTAATTCTGATGGACTTTCCTTTATAGGCAATATGTTTCTTCTCTCTAGCTGCTTTTAATATTTTATTCTTGTGCTGAATTTCTGAAATCTTGATTAATATACACCTTAGTTTAGATTTATTTTGGTCATGGCTATTTGGAGTTCTAAATATTTCAGTTATTTGTATGTCAAATTCTTCATCCATGTTTGGGAAGTTTTCTGCCATTATTTCATTAAAATGGGTTTTAATGGCTTCTGTGCTGTCTCAGCTTTCTCACCGATTCCAACTGATCTTATGTTGTTCTTCTTTGCTTTATCCTGCAGCTACTGGATTGATTTATCATGGTCTCTTGTGATTTTTAAGATATCTTTCTTTTCCTGATCACTTGTCACATTTCTGTCTCCTAGATCTAATATTCTATCCTTTCCTTCATTCAGTCTGCTGCATATACTTTCAGTGGAATTTCTAATCTTTTGCATTTCTCTTTGAATCTATTTCATTGGTTATATTTCTTGTCTATGTTTGGCATTCATAGTTTTCATCATTTTCCTGAGCTCCTGTATGTGTTTATCTCTATCTGTTTTAATGTCTTTTATTCTGGTTGTCATTTCTTTTCATACCTTAGAGATTTTTTTTCCTATGGCCTCTTCCATTGGTTGGCTTCCAATTTCCTCTCTTTGTGCTCCGGACTTGTCCTGGGTGGCTGGGTGTTTGGGATTGCATTTTGCTTCTTCATCTTGTAATTTTCTGTTGTATTTTGTTTTCTGTGTTGATGCTTGTAGATTATGTCACATAGCCTGATCACTGATGTCAAGGCTTTTTTAGAAGGTTCCTGTTCCTTGGATGTCTTCTAGATGTAGGTGGTTCTTGGTCTTTATGTTTATCTGAGGAACCTACCTTCTCAATATATTAATACTGAGGAGTTGTTATCTATTTGATGTAGGGCTCATTCCTTTGGTACTGGACTATGGCTCCTTACAATTATAGTGTTGTCATACATGGGGGAAAAACTGGTTATAGCATGTATGATATCCTGGTTAAAGTAGTTCAGTTGGTACTAACAATAGACAGTCTGGCTACTGAAAAACTGTGGAAACTATTATCCTGATATCTATAACCATAGAAAGAAGGTACACAGAAATATAATATAATCCAACTTATACCAGGAACTTGTGTGCAATGATTTTTAACTAAGTAGAGTGACTTTACCCTGTTTTAGCTGGGTGGACGGGTCAGGAGAATGCAGGGTAGAACGGATAGATGAATGAGGTTAGATACAGTAGGAGCAAAGTTGGAGGGCACAGGATGGTCATCTAGGTTTTGGGTAATTGTAGAACACAGGAGGAAAGGATTGGAAGAGAAGACCTAGAAGTTTTGAAGTGAACCAGAAAGAGAAGAGATAATGTCTACTCACATGAAAGTATCATAAAGTTAAGTGATATAGTTGATGAAAAAGAGGAAGAGGACAAATAGAATAAAACAGAAAGACAAGTTAGAGATCTCCTGTTGGCTTGTATTATTGTTGTCTGAGATATTTCCACACCTCTTGTTCCAACTGTTCATTTTGTGCTCCTTAGTTAGAGTCCTACAGTGTCCCTGGCATTCCTGCAGGTATTTGGGCCCTGAGTTCTGCATAGTGAGACCCTGTCTCAAAAAAAAAAATGCAGTAATAAAAACTACAAGAGAAACCAGTTGCTCATATCCTTCACTAACCCAAATAATAATGAATCAAAAATGTTTGCTTGTTAAAAGTTTCTACTGAAAATCTAAACATAAGTGTTTGTGTTTTTCTACTTGTATTTTGGTAACTTTCTAAAGTCATAATATTTCAAGAAGAACAAATGACTTTGAATTTGAGTGAACTTTATACACTTTAAATATATTCAAAGAATCAAGTTTTTAAAAAAGTTATAGTCACATATGAAACTATGGAAGAAAAAGAAATAACAATATATCTAGTGCCATATTATGCATATAATATGATAAATCCATTAGTTTGTTTACGTATTTTATTAACATACACTTCTTAAAAATTTCATATAATCAATCCTGAGGTAAGCTAGACATCAATGACATTGAATCTTTGTGAGGGCAAAAAGAAATCAGTTTCTGAAGAGATTGCTTACTGTGTAAACTATTTGTCTGCTTACTTCAGACTCCATACTAAATCTCTGAATTTGTCCAACAATTCTCATTGCCAATGACAGCCATCCATTTGGATAGAAAGCAATTGGAGCCTTCCCCAAGGCAATCTTTAAGAGCTATGTCTTATTGTATTTTGCCTAAGTGTTAGTTTTCTTCAGGGCTGGGCACAGAAAGAAACTAAATATTCCAGGTACTTGCTTTATTGCTTCAGATACATTGTTTACTCATTTATGTACATCTATTAGAAACTATGATGCATTAAACATAATAAACAGATATCACTATTAAATTATAGGAAACATATTTGATATAATTTAAACTATATAAAAGAGAAAATTTTCAGAAAAGAAATACCCTTTCCAGGTCAGTCTCCATCAATCCAAACTGCTTCCTGCTGTTCAAAACATAAATACAAATGCACCACATAAGACAAAGATATGAACACATCATCTTATTTTGTTTCCTACTTTCCCATGACATAGCTGTGTATTCCATTTTTTAAAGTATACCCTAGTCTTGTGGGAACACTTTTTAAATTGCTGATATTGGAAGGGACTTTAGAAATTCATTCTAGCATCTCTAACTCACAGACAAAAAAGCTGGCCTTATCGTTTAAAATGACCAGGCAAAGATCATACTGCAAAACACTTGGAACACATAGCTCCTGCCTCTCATTTTAATAATTTCATCATACACAATTATCTTGAATTCTCAATTTCTATTATATTTGTGACTAATATCATTCTCCAAAAATCACTTCATATAAATTTTCTTTGATAGAACTTTCATCTGACACTGAAGGTAGATAGTTTTTTAGTCTGTAAGTTTCCCTGACAAATTTTATTGGACAATTTTCCTACTCAAAGCATGAATCCAAATTCTGAGGACACATAATTGAAAAAAATATATAAAAGTGCCTGTCTTATTTAAGCATACAGTCTATTCTAATAGTCAAGGCCATCTATTGCATCTATCAGTATTATGTTTTTGGTAAGGATTGTTTTAGACAAGGGTTTATGAAATTTCTAAAAATATTCCCTCAATGACCAGAGCAGCAGTGGCTATTGCAGTTTTACATTAAGAACTGCAGTGCAACAAGAAGTGAATATAACAAGCAAAGCATAGGATAAAGAGTGGTGTGATTTTCAGTAGTGATAAGCCTATGAGAAGACAGAGTTCTGTTGATTTGCATAAAAATAAATAAGTGTAGCTGATATTCATTCAGCACCCATGTAACAACTGGTCCCGACATTTTGTTTGCTATCAACTACAAGTATCTAACACCATGTGATCTACATAATAATTGTCAGTAAATATCTTAAAAATTAAAGGGCAGATCATGTAAACCACATATTACATTACATTCCAGATAATACAATAGTGTCACATTTTGATAGAAGCTCATAGACTTTCTTTATTTTCTTGTTTTTTTAAAAAATATTTATTTATTTATTTATTTTTGTACTGGGAATCGAACTCAGGGTCTATGCTTGCCAGGCAGGTGCTTGGCCACTGAACTACACCTCCTGTCCACTCATAAACTTATAAAAGATCAAAATCACGGTGTTCCTTAATACTTTCTGTTAGTGAATTATTGTGCTAGGTACTTCACTGGTTATTTTAAAAACATAATACATGTAATCCTGTGAGGGGTCTTATTTAAATTCTAGTGAAACACAGAATATTTCTTTTTTTGTGATAAATATTTTGAAAAATAAGGCTATAGGTAGCTTCTACTTGTCAATGGTGCAATCAGGAAAATCATCATAAAAGCAATGATACTTAAACTGGATCCATGACTTCAGTTGGACTGTTACTGTCTCTCTGTTCTAACCCCTAGAAGAAAATGTAAAGCTTTTATAAAACTATAGACAAATGGAACTAGATTAATAAAAGCCTTTAAAAGGAGAGGCTGCTTACCTTCTATATAGATCACATAATAAAAATGTTTTAAGTTGTGCTATGTTTTTTCCTTATATGAGCCTACAAAAATGTTTGAAAAACAAGGCACTATCTTACATAGGTCACTTTTTCACAGGGAAATCCTAAGTTTTGTCAGTTAAGGCTGGAATAATCGTCAGGAAAAAAGAAAGTTTCATGAGGCTTGTAAAAAATAAAATTCAAAAACCTTTGTGGAAACTCTGAAAAATAAAAAATGTCATTATTTCTGTAGGCATTGGCTTGTTTTCATCTTAATCCGGGGAGAATTCAAACTATATTCATAAATAATGCAGTTTAAATCCTGGGGTATCAAGATAAGGGAAAAGTTTCACCAATCACGAGATTTGTTTACATGCTACTAATTCCATAGCCATTCTCCCATGTTGGTTTAAAACTGACAGAAATTCAAAAGAAACTCTACTCATTTTACACAATTTATTTCATTTTTGTTTTTTAATCTGATAGATAACTGTCAGACTATTTAAACCTTATTTTCTCTAAAGGGAAAATAATAATAGAAGACAAACTCACACTTTTAGAATACTAGAATTTTAAAGGTCAAGCAATTCACAGAAATTATATGATGCAATCTTTTCATAGAAAAGGAGGTCCCTAGAAATGAAGTGCCTTGCCCAAGGTCAGACAGCTGGCTATGAGTGAAGTTAGACTCCAAACCTGAATGAACAATCTGTTATATCTCAAACTTCCTTCTGTTTATAAAATTAGTGTCAACTATAAATATGTAATCAAAGGAATTACTTAAGTTATCTCATTAAATATGAATATACAAATAACACATTTTAATATTGTTTGAAATTGAATTGTAAGTTGCACTTTGCCACTCTTTACACATCCTGCCAAAATGAATATTAAAAAATGCAGCTCAAGCCCCAAAGCTGTCTGCAGAAGACTTCCTTCCCACTCTTTTTTTTTAACTCTGGGCTGCAAGTGATTGAACAAAGCCCATATACATTATGGAGTGGAAACTGCTTCACGCAAAATCCATCAATTTCCACGTAAATCTCATTTAAAAACACCTCACAGGAACATGTAGAATATTTCAACAAAATTCTGGGCTTTGTAGTTCACCAAAGTTGATACACTAGAAGTAACCATGATAACCATAGTTTAGACATAGGGCAGATTGAGAAAGCTCTCATCTAATTTGTTATGAATAATATTAATGCTCCACTGAGCAAACATGTCATTTTGCAGAAATCCTACATTAAAGGAACAAATACCTATGAATTAAACATTAAAACCTTCATAAAACATGTTGAATAGTTTATTATGAAAATGGAAAGAACAATTTTTTTCTTTGATACACACACATATATATATATATTTATACATATGAAGTTTTGTCAGATACATGCACACAAATATATAGAATTTTAAACAAAGAAGAATTTTAAATTTTAAATGGAATCAAAGGTCCTTTTCTATAGCACTCTACTTAGTTCCATCTCTGCATATTTTTACATTTTTATCACATGTGCATGTATTCTTAAAAATATCTTTTGGGACATTTTAAACTTTATCTGTATATAAAAAATAATATAGACTATCCTGGAAGTTAATTTTTAATTCAAATTAATTTTACTTATGTTTTTATGTATAAATCATTTATTTCACTCCTGAATATTCCATTTTGTGAATATACCAAAATTGATATTTACATTGCTTTCTATTAATATCAAAAATTATTGTTATATAGCTATGAAACTCCTTTCATAGTTGTCTTTGTACACATGTACAAAGGTTTCTTAGAATCTTGCTAAATTATGAGCAGCAACATTGCCTCACTTTTCCTGTTGCCAAGGCAAAATACCTGATACCCAAAGTTAAAAGTGGGAAGGTTTGTTGTAGCTCACAGTGTATAAAGGTTTCAGTTCATAGTTGGGTGGCTCTGAGGCAGGGTGGTAGGGCAGAGGGGCATCGCAGGGGAGAAGCATTTCACGGTGGGCGAGGAAGCAAGGCAGCAAAGTAGTGAGGAAGCAGCAGCAGCAAGCAATGACAGAAGCCCTCTTTTTGTCCTGTATAATCCAACCGGGCTATACGCCCTTAGGGTAGGTAGCACTCATATCCAGTGCAGTCCTTTGCATTACACACACCCAGAACTATGCCAAACCAATCAGTGGGCTAATTTACTAATCAGACAACCGTGATTCAGCATCACATGCTTAATCCCAGCATCATACACTTTTAGATCCAGTCACCACTGAAAAACTCCACCTGTGACTGCGTGAGACTTTGGGAGGGGGGCATTTACATGTAAGCCATAATAAAGATGATCTGAAAATCTATTTGAAACGTAGTTTTTTGTTCTGTTTTGCTTTTGTTTTTTTGTCTTTTTGAGGCAGGGTTTCACTATGCAGTTCAGGCCAACCTTAAACTCACTTTGTAGTCTCAAACTCAGCGATGCTCCCATCTCAGCTTCCCAGGATCTGGGATTACAGGAGTGTGTCATCACACTGGGCATTGGAAATGTAGACTCTTGAGCTTCAATTCAAACATAATCAGACAGAATCTACATTTGTATAAGATCCACAGGTAATGCATGTGATGTACATTTATTTTAAATTTTGCTTTAGGGTAAAAACTACAGTGGAGTTTCTGAGTACAAATCAAACAAAACTTTACTATATATTAGTGTAAACAATATTACTCTATATTTTTTCCTAAAATAATTATACTCAGGTATGGTTTCCTCAACATTTTCATTGCTTACTATCTTCTATAATGGCTATACTAATTTACATTTCCACTAAAACCAATCAACAGTGCCAAGTAACAATAGGAGGAAATACTTGCAAACTATCGATCTAATAAAGGGCTGATACCCAAACAGCTCACTAGCAAAGCACCCAATCATTGGATTAAAATGAGTAAAGGGCTCGAATAGATATTTCTCAAAAGAAGACATACAAGTGGCCAGAAAGCATATTCAAATATGGTCAATGTTATTAATCATCAGGGAAAAGCAAATCAGAACCACAAGGAGATGTCACCTCATTTCAGTTACAATGGTTATAAAAAAAAAAAAGCAAAAGATCATGAGTTCTGGTGAATACATAGAGAAAGAAAACCTTACTTACCTTTTACTAGTGCTTTATTTTACTAGTGTTTCATTTTTAAAGATTACTGTTTTTAAACTTTTTTACTTAGCAGCAAAAATTCATTTCTTTTTTTAGGTGTTAAATATGTTAAGAAATTGTTAAGATCAAGTATTTATTCTAAGTACTATTTAGTATTTTTCTGTTATTTGGGTCAAGTATTAATATCCTCTAATTTTCTCATAAATCTCTTATCTATAAGTAATTTGTTTAGATAGAACTGTTTTCTGGTTGATTTATATTATTGCAATTGGGTATTAAAATACAGTCTTCACAAAATGGATTATGTGAAAATGGTTAGGATTCTTTAATTGCCATTGATTTTTAAATGTCTCAGATAAAAGAACTGTTATGATTTAGATTTAAAATGTCCTCCAAATGCCTTGTGTATTTAGAGGTGGGGCATTTGGAAACTGATTGGATCATGACACTATACTCGTCAATGGATCAATCTATTGATGCATTTGTGGCTTAATGGACAGTTAGGAGGAGGGACCTAGTTGAAGAAACACCGGGAGGTAACTTGGAAGGATGCATTCTGTTCCCACCTTCCTGGCTGCAATAGGATGAGCAGCTTTCCTCCCCAATCCCTTCTGCTATGCCATTTCTATGTTGGAGCCAGCTGACCATGAGCCAAGATAAATCTCTTCTCCTTTAAACTCTGGGTTTGGGATATTTTATCCCCACACCAGGGAAGTGACTAATATTCTGAAAAATCTCAATATTTTATTCCAAATTTGACACAAAGAAAGCCAAGTCGTGGGTAGATTTTCCTCTGGGCAGGCATTTTATTAGAGGGAAAATATGTTAAAACAATCATTGTTAGATGAGAATTAAAAAACAGGCATAGAATATCAGTTTAAGGATTATAGTACTTGCAATTAGACTGGATAAAAAGACTCCTTTTCAGACTGACAGTCATCCAGGTGAGGTTCTCAGACTAGGCTTTTAAACTCTCATACATACCACAAAAGCTAATTTGTATCCAGAAGGAGCAGCTAAGATCTTTGTACTCAATGCTACATTCCAGTTTAGACTTTCTTACTATGCACCACAGCAAACATTAGCAAAACTATAATTAAAAAAATAAAACAGTGTAGAATTAATTTGGCCTCACTTATGTTCTCCCTACCCATCCATGTCATACCACTACTGGCTAATTGAGAATGAGAATGAGAAAAAGAAAATAATTAGACATCAAGTCCAGTTGCAGTTAATTTTGAGCCAGTACTGTCAACAGTGTCTTTCTGGGTAGTGTTCACTCTCTGATGGATAAGAGTCTTGCTCTGTGTATTGTTTTCAGATACATTTTTCCTCCTACTAATGTGATGCTGCAGTTGAAAAGTATTTCGTATACCCTTTAACACTTTTCCTATCATCAAGAGGTAGAGTCTATAGTCCTCCTATTTGAAGAGGGCTTGTTATCTGTGTCTTGAAAAAAACAGAACAACATAAGGAAGATGGTAGCAATATTGTCTGAGTGACTTCTGAGGCTTGATTGAAAAAGTCAGTCATTTATCTCAGGATATCTTCCTTGTGGGTTTTAGCTACAGGTAACAAGTTCAGTTAGTCTAAAACCATCACGTAGACACCCTTGTAAACTAAGAAACCTTCAAAACGACTCCAGCCATATCTGACTGTAACTGCACGACACTCCACATGAGAACCACCTGAATCCTGATTCTTGAGGAAAACTAATAATTATTCTGAATTTATTTTGGCATGGTTTACTTCGCTGCAATTGATACTCAGAACCAAAAACGTGGGGTTAAGTGGAAAGAGGTGACAAATGTGTCGCTTAAGTGTTCTGGATCAAGTAAGGAGGAAGGATGCTGCTGCTTTACTGCTGTTTCTCTGGTGCATGTTATCAGGAATCATCCTCATTCTGCCCTCCTGACAAAACACATATTCTCCCTCGTCTCTCATCTGTCAAAGTTTTGAGATGGAAAATTTGGATATGGAAACACCAAATAATTCAGAACCTCCCTTCTCTTGATAATAAGCTGGGCTACTGCAAGGGTACAGTTCTGCTATATAAACTGACTTTGAGTTGTAGACCTTATATTAGCTCGAAATCATGGTAATCCTCCATTACGAATTCTAAATCTCTTCCCAACTGCACTGCTCCCCTAAGTTTGGCAAAAGGATTTCTGGGGTAGACTGGTGGAAGGTCATTACTCAGCAAAGCAAAAACCACGTTTAAATTTTAAATTATAACCCTTATTTCACAGGTTGCTGGGCCAGAGCAACCAATCTGGGATGATACTGCAGTGTTAACTTGTCAGGAAGCCAGTGAATAACAGCATGGTCGAGGCTACAGGGAGTGTGGATCCTACCTACGTCTTTGTGTCTTGATTTTAGCTACAATCATAGACTACTTCTGCTTAATCTCCTTAATATAATGGAATTCTGTAATATGTACTCTTTGGTTTCCTTAATGCAACATTATTTCTGTGAAATTTGTTCCCATTGTTGTTGTGTAGCTATGTGCTATTCCACTGCACGCAATTCACCATCATGGATTTATTCTTTGAAGGTTGACAGACAACTTCATTGTTTCTGGTTTTGGACTGAGGGTTTTTCATGGTAAAATATAAATTGTATAAATTGTACCATTTTAACCATTTTTAAGTGTGGCATTCAATGGCATTCAGCACATTCACAGTGTAGCAGAATTACTGTCGCCATCCATCTCCAGAACATTTGCACTTCCTAGAACTAAAATTTCCACC
>RJWM01016195.1:0-46022 GCA_004363535.1 Dasyprocta punctata | reverse complement strand
TTTTTTTTTTTTTTTTTTTTTTTGGTTCCTGTGGTTGTTTTTGTGGGCTGTTTAGTTGTTGTTTTTTTTTTTATTCATGCGGTTTTTGTTCTTTTTGTGGGCTGTTTGGTTGCTGTCTTTTTTGTTGATGTTGTTCTCATGGTGATGATGGTGGTTGTCTTCCCCCATGGGCGAGTTTCAGATTGAAGGTGGTGGTGGTCTTGGTACTTTTGGAGCCCCACCACTTTTTTTGTTTCTATTTTGTGCTGGGGATGGAATTTACAGCCTCACACTTGCCAGGGATGCAGTTGTGCCACTGAGCTGAACCCAAGCCCGCATATTGTGCTGTGGAATTTTTTTGGTTTGCTTTGGTTTGGTTTGGTTTTGTCTTTCTGTTTTTTAATCTTCACTTTGAAGTATCAAATGCAGGATTTTTTTTTGTGGTTGTTGTTTTATCTATGTATCTTTTTTGGGGGGGGTTGTTTTTCTTTTGTATTGGGAAACTAGATAACGTGAGGCCATTATGGTACTCGTTGGTGATTTTACATTGCCTCTATTATTATCATTCTTCTGTTTTGATTCACTTTATTCTGTTTCTTTTTCTTTCATTTTACTCTGGGAAATAAAGTGAACAGAAAAAGATAAACTTCTCTTTTCTCCTCTCTCTCTCTCTCCCCTCTCTCTCTGTCTCCTCTCTCTCTCCTCTCTCTTCTCTCACTGCCCTTTCTTTCACTCCCCACTCTCTGTCTCCTGTCTCTTTCCTCTCTCTCTCCTCTCTCTCTCTTCTCTGTCTCCTCTCTCTCTCCTCTCTCACTCTCTCTCCTCTCTCTTTCTCCTTTCTCTCCTCTCTCTCCTCTCTCACCTCTCTCCTCTCTCTCTCCTCTCTCCCTCTCTCCTCTCTCCTCTCTCTCTCCCCCTCCTCTCTCCCTAACCACACTCTTTACTTTCTCGCTCTCTGAGAGAAATGGAGAGGTGCACTTTGGATCTATCGGTTGCTTCAGGTGATACATAGTTAGCTGCCATAGTGCTAAACAGCATCACACAGAAACTCACAGACTGGGTGAGACAGGTGATGTGTTTTCCGGACCACAGCTCCAGGGAGAAGAGAGGCTTAATGTCCTGAATGAATCTGCTTAAGAACTGAGGCCTGGATTGCAGCAAGAGTTATGCCTGAGACTTGCCTATGGCAATCAATGCACGGATGGATGAATGGCGGCATGCCACCTTACTGTGTTGGCATTTCCCCGAGCCAAGTCGAGCTCAGGCTTAGTGTGTATTAACAAAATGTTGTCTTGGTATGACTTGGTGGAGTGTGCTTCTTGGCATTCCCAGTGCACAGACATTCTTTCTCCATCTTTGTGGTTAAAGGGCTGAATGCGAGAAAACCTCTCTGCAGCCCTGGTGTGGTGGAACACCCTGCAACTCCCTTTGTCAAGGACTGAGAACTCCAGAGGTGAAGTGTGCAGTCACAAGGAGAATGGTCTACTCCACAACCTGAGGCCTGAAGCCTACCATAAGTGTTGCATCCCAATTCCCTCCTAGGAGGCAATTGAGGGGGATATATGCTGGTAGCACTGCCCAGGTAAGCGTCCCCAGCTTGTTTGGCTTTGGTCCCTGCTCAGCATGGAGAAGAAATCCTAACTGAATGCTTTCGTTTTTCCACTTCTGAGAGAAACGAAGAGACACACTTTGAATCTCTCAGTTGCTTAGGGTGATAGGTGGTTAGCTGGCATAGTGCTAAGCAACCCCCACAGAAAATCACAGCCTCGGTGGGGTAAGTGATATATTTCCCTAATCATAGCACAGGGGAGAAGAGAATCTCAATGTCCTGAGTGAATCTGCTTAAGAATTGAGGCCTAGATTGCAGCATGAGCTGTGCCTGAGACTTGCCTATAGGAATCAATGGATGGATGAATGCCTGGCATTGTGCCAACTCACTGTGTGTGGAATTTGCCAGAGCCATGTCCAGCTTAGGCTGTGTGAATTAACCAAATATTGTCTTGGGATGAGTAAGTGATGTGTACTTCTCGGCATTCCCGGTCCACAGGCCTTGTTTCTAGATCTTTGTGGTTAAAGGGATGAGTGTGAGGAATTCTCTCTGCAACTCTGGTGCAGTGGAAAAGCCTGCAATTCCCTTTTTCTAGGACTGAGAAGAAGTCCAGGGGAGAAGTGTGCACTCACCAGCAGATTGGTCCACTCTGCAGAGGCCTGAAGTCTACCATAAGTGTCGCTTCCCAATTCCCTCCTACGAGTGAATGGAAGGGGCTATACACTACTAGCACTGCACAGGTAAGCTTCTCCAGCTTATTTGGCTTGCTCCTTGCTTAGCATGGAGAAGCAATCATAACCACACTCTTTAGCTTCTCTGTTTCTGAGAGAAATGGCGAAGCATACTTTGAATCTCTCATTTGCTTAGGGTGATAAGTAGTTAACTGGAATAGTGCTCAGCATCCCCCAGAAAAACTCAAAGCCTGTGTGGGGCAGGTGATGTGCTTCCCTGATCATATGCCAGGGTTGAAGAGAAACTCAAAATCGTGTGTGAATCTGCTTAAAAAGTGAGGCCTGGATTGCAGCTTGAGTTGTGCTTGAGACTTGCCTATAGGAATCAAGCCATGGATGGTTGAATGGCTTTGTGCCACCTCAGTGTGGCATTTGCCCGAGTGAAGTCCAGATCAGGCTGTGTGCATTAACAAAATGTTGTCTTGAGATGAACTAGTGGTGTGTGCTTCTTGGCATTCCCGGTGCACAGGCCTTATTTCTCGGTCTTTGCAGTTAAAGGGCTGAGTGCAAGAAAACCTCAATGCAGCCCAGTTGTGGTGGAACAGTTGGCAACTCCCTTTGTCTAGGACTGAGTAGAACTCCATGGGAGAAGTGTTCATTCACAAGGAGAATGGTCTGCTCCACAAACAGAGGCCTGAAACCTACCATAAGTGTTGCTTCCCAATTTGCTCCTAGGAGTGAATGAAAGGGGCTATACGCCAGTAGCACTGCCCAGGGAAGCTTCCTCAGCTTATTTGGATTTTCTCCCTGCTCAGTACAGAGAGGAAAACCTAACCACACTCTTTAGTTTCTCCGTTTGTGAGAGAAAATGAGAGGTGCACTTTGGAACTCTCTGTTGCTTAGGGTGATAGGCAGTTAGCTTGCATAGTGCTCCGAAATCCCCACAGAAACTCACAGCCTGGGTGGGGCAGGTAATGTGTTTCCCTGATCATAGCCCCAGGGTTGAAGAGAAGCTCAAACTCCTGAGTGAATCTGCTTAAGAATTGAGGCCTGGAAGGACCTTGGAGGAGAACGACAGGGGCTCCTCGCAGGGCCCCCGCCCGGCCCGAGCGGCGCAGGCACCGATCAGGACTAAACATGGACTGCCTTCCGGGGTCCTGACCCAGGACCTTGGAGGAGAATGACAGGGGCTCCTCGCGGGGCCCCCGCCCGGCCCGAGCGGCGCAGGCACCAATCAGGACTAAACATGGACTGCCTTCCGGGGTCCTGACCCAGGACCTTGGAGGAGAACGACGGACATCACCTTCTCATAGCCCTTTACCAGTCAGCAACCTTTGACTCTGCCTTCTGGCCCTGGGGCATCTCAAACTGTCCAGTGACTGCACTCAACCCCCACTCCCCGCTCCAGCTTCCCATTCAATAAAGATGCTCCCACCCCTGCAAAAAAAAAAAAAAAAAAGAATTGAGGCCTGGATTGCAGCATGATTTGTGCCTGAGACTTGCCTATAGGAATCAATCGATGGATGGATGAATGGCGTTGTGTCACCTCACTGTGTGTGGCGTTTCCCCGAGCAAAGTCCAGCTCAAGCTAAGTGTGCATTAACAAAATGTTGTCTTGGGATGAGCTGGTGGTGTGTGCTCTCGGCATTCCCAGTGCACAGGCCTTATTTCTCGGTCTTTGCGGTTAAAGGGCTGAGTGCGAGAAAACCTCCATGCAGCCCTGTTGTGGTGGAACAGCTGGCAACACCGTTTGTCTAGTACTGAATAGAACTCCAGGGGAGCAGTGTGCATTCACAACGAGAATGGTCTGCTCCACAGGTAGAGGACTGAAGCCTACCATAAGTGTTGCTTCCCAATTCCCTCCTAGGACGGAAGGGAAGGGGCTATATGCTAGTAGCACTGACCAAGGAAGCTTCCAAGCTTATTTGGCTTTGCTTCCTGCTCAGCATAGATAAGCAAAGCTAACTGCACTCTTAGTTTTTCCATTTCTGATAGAAACAGAGATGTGCACTTTGGATCTCTCGGTTGCTTGGGTTATAGGTAGTTAGCTGGCATAGTGCTAAGCAACACCCACAGAAACTCACAGCCTGGAAGGGGCAGGTGATGTGTTTCCCTGATGAAAGCCCCAGGGAGAAAAGAGTCTCAATTTTCTGAGTGAATCTGCTTAAGAATTGAGGCCTGGATTGCAGCATGAGTTGTGCCTGAGACTTGCCTTTAGGCATCAATTGATGGATAGATGAATGGCGTTATGCAACGTCAATGTTTGTGGCATTTGCCAGAGCAAAGTTTAGCTCAGGCTAAGTGTACATTAACAAAATATTGTCTTGGGATGAGTTGATGGTGTGTGCTTCTTGGCATTCCCAGTGCACAGGCCTTATTTGTCGGTCTTTGGGGTTAAAGGGCTGAGGGTTTGTTAACCTCTCTGCAGCCCTGGTGTGGTTGAACAGCCTGTAAATCCCTTTGTCTAGGAATGTGTTAAACATCAGGGGAGAAGTGTGCATTTACAAGGAGAATTGTCTGCTCCACAAACAGGCCTGAAGCCTACCAGAAGTCTTGCTTCCCAATACCCACCTAGCAGTGAATGGAAGGGGCTATACCCTAGTAGCACTGACCAAGGAAGCTTCCCCAGCTTATTCAGCTTTGCTCCCTGCTCAGCACAGAGAAGCAGTCCTAGCTGCATGCGTTAGTTTCTCCATTTCTGAGAGATAGGAAGAGGTGCACTTTGGATCTCTCAGTTGCCTAGGGTGATAGGTAGTTAGCTGGCATACTGCAAAGCAGCCCCCTTAGATAGTCACAGTGTGGGTGAAGCAGGTGTTGTGTTTCCCTGATTACAGCCCAGGGGAGAAGAGAAGCTCAATGTTCTGAATGAATCTACTCAAGAATTGAGGCCTAGATTGCAGCATGTGTTGTGCCTGAGACCTGCCTATGGGAATCAAAAGATGGATGGAGGAATGGCGTTCTGCCACCTCACTCTGTGTGGAATTGCCCGAGGCAAGTCCAGCTCGGGCTAAGTGTGCATTAACAAAATATTGCCGTGTAATGTGTCAGTGGGGTGTGCTTCTCAGCATTTCCAGTACACAAGCCTTATTTCTCGGTCTTTGCGGCTAAAAGGCTGAGTGCACTGAAACCTCTCTGCAGCCCTGGTGCAGTGAAACAGCATGCCCCTCCTTTGTCTAGGACTAAGAAGAACTCCAGGGGAGTAATGTGCATTCAGAAGAATGGTTCACTCCACAAACAGAGGCCCAAAGCCTACCATAAGTGTTGCTTTCCAATTCCCTCTTGGGAGTGAATGGAATCGTCTATATGCTAGCAGCACTGAGCAGGGAAGTTTCCCCAGCTTATTCAGCTTTGCTCCCTGCTCAGCATGGACAAGCAAACCTAAATGCACTCTTTACCTTCTCCATTTCTGAGAGAATCAGAGAGGCGCACTGTGGATTTCTCAGTTGCTTATAGTCATAGTTAGCTGGCATAGTGTTAAGCAACTGAAACAGAAATTCACAACCTAGGTGGGACAGGTATTCTGTTTCCCTGATCATAGCCCTGGGGAGAAGAGAAGCTCTATGTCCTGAGTGAATTTGCTTAAGAATTCAGGCCTGGATTGCAGCAGGAGTTTTTGCTGAGACTTCCCTATAGGAATCAATGGATGGATGGAATCATGGTGTTGTACCACCTCAGTGTGTGTGGCATATGGCCCATGCAAGTCCAGCTCAGGCTAAGTGTGCATGAGCAGAGGGTACACTTGGGGTGAGTGGGTGGTGTGTGCTTGTCGACATTCCTGGTGCACAGGCCTTATTTCTCATTCTTTGTGGTTAAATGTCTGAGTGTGAGGAAACATCTCTGCAGCCCTGGTGGGGTGGAACAGCATGAAACTCCCTTTGTGTGGGACTGAGAACTCCAGGGGAGAGGTGTGCATTCAGAAGGAGAATGGCCTGCTCCACAAACAGAGTCCTGAAGCCTACCATAAATATTCATTCCCAATTCCCTCCTAGGAGTGAATGGAAGGGGATATAGTCTTGTAGCCCTGCCACGGGAAGCCTCCCCAGCTTATTCAGCTTTGCCCCCTGCTCAAATGGAGAAGCAAACCTAACCCCACTCTTTGGTTTCTCTTTTTCTGAGAGAAACGGAGAGGTGCACTTTGGATCTCTTGGTTGCTTAGCATGATAGGTAGATAGCTGGCATAAGGTAAAGCAAGCCCCACAGGTGGGGCAGGTGATGTGTTTTCCTGATCATAGCCACGGGGAGACAAGAAGTTCGATGTCCTGTGTGACTCTCCTTAAGAACTGAGGCCTAGATTGCAACATGAGCTGTGCCTCAGACTTGCCTATAGGAACCAATGGATAGATGGATAAATGGCATTGTGCCACCTCACTGTTGGATTTGCCCGAGCCAGGTGCAGCTCAGGCTAGGCGTCCATTAACAGAAAGTTGTCTTGGGATGAGTTGGTGGTGTGTGCTTCTTGGCATTCCTGCTCCACAGGGCTTATTTCTCTGTCTTTGCAGTTAAAGGGCTGAGTGCAGGAATCCTCTGTGCAGCCCTGGTTTGGTGGAACACCCTGCAACTCCCTTTGTCTAGGACTGAGAACTCCATGGGAGAAGTGTGCATTCACAAGGAGAATGGTCTGCTCCACAAACAGAAGCCTGAAGACTACCATAAGTTTTGCTTCCCAATTCCCTTGTAGGAGTGAATGGAAGGGGCTATACTCTGGTACCACTGCCCAGGGAATCTTCCCCAGCTTATTCGGCTTTGCTCGCTGCTCAGCATGGAGAAGCAGACCTAACCACACTCTTTAGTTTCTCCGCTTCTGAGAGAAACAGAGAGGTGCACTTTGGATCTCTCTGTTGCTTAGGGTGATGGGTGGTGAGGTGGCATAGTGCTAAGCAACCCCCAGAGAAATTCACTGCCTGGGTGGGGCAAGTGATGTGTTTCCCTGATCATAACCCCATGAGAAGGGAAGTTCAATGTCCTGAGTGAATCTGCTTAAGAATTGGGGCCTGCATTGCAGCATGAGTTGTGCCTGAGACTTGCCTATAGGAATCAATTGATGGATGGATGAATGTCGTTCTGCCACCTGCCTGTTCCATTTGCTTGAGGCAAGTCCAGCTCAACCTAAGTGTGCATTAACAAAACGTTGTCTTGGGATGAGTTGGTGGTGTGTGCTTCTCGGCATTCCTGGTCCACTGGCCTTATTTCTTGGTCTTTGCTATTAAAGGACTGAGGGCTTGTAAACCTCTCTGTAACCCTGGTTTGGTGGAACAGCCTGCAACTCCCTTTGTCTAGGACTGCGATGAACACCAGGGGAGAAGTGTGCATTTACAAGGAGAATAGTCTGTTCCACAAACAGAGGCATGAACCCTACCATGAGTGGTGCTTCCCCATATCCTCATAGGAGTGCATGGAAGAGGTATACGCTAGTAGCACTGACCAGGGAAGATTCCCCACCTTATTCGGCTTTGCTCTCTGCTCAGCACGGAGAAGCAATCCTAACTGCACTCATTAGTTTCTCCATTTGTGAGAGAAAGGGAGAGACGCACTTTCGACCTCTGAGTTTCTTAGGGTGATAGGTAGTTAGCTGCTGTAGTGGTAAGGAACCCCCAGAGAAATTCACAGCCTGAGTGTTGCATGTGATGTGTTTCCCTGATCATAGTCCTGGTGAGAAGAGAAGCTCAATGTCTTGAGTGAATCTGCTTAAGAACTGAGGCCTGTATTGCAGCATGAGCTGTGCCTGAGAATTGCCTATAGGAATCCACGGGTGGATGGATGAATTGCCTTGTGCCACCTCACTGTGTGTGCCATTTGCCCGAACCAAGTCCAGCTCAGGCTAAGTGTGCATTAACCAAATGTTGTCCTGTGATGTGTTGGTGTTGTGTGCTTCTAGGTTTTCCCGGTGCACAAGCCTTATTTCTCGATCTTTGCGGTAAAAGGGCTGAGTGCGAGGAAACATCTCTGCAGCCCTGGTGCGGTGGAACAGCCTCCAACTCCCTTTGTCTATGACTGAGAAGAACTCCAGGGGAGAAGTGTGCATTCAGAAGGAGAATTGAGACCTGAAGCCTACCATAAGTGTTGCTTCTCAATTGTCTCCTGGGAGTGAATGGAATGGGCAATACACTAGTATTATTGTCCAGGCAAGCTTCCCCAGCTTATTCAGCTTTGCTCCCTGCTCAGCACAGAGAAGCAAACCTAACCAGACTCTTTAGTTTCTCCATTTCTGAGAGAAGCGGAGAGGTGCCCTTTGGATCTCTTGGTGGCTTAGCGAGATAGGTAGTTAGCTGGCATGGTGCTGAGCAATGCCCAGAGAAATTAACAGCCTGGATGGGGCAGGTGTGTGCTTCCCTGCTCATAGTCCCCTGGGAGAAGAGAAGCTCAATGTCCTGAGTGAATCTGCTAAATAATTGAGGTCTGCATTGAAGCATGAGTTGTGCCTGAGACTTGCCTATAGGAATCAATGGATGGATGGATGAATGGCGTTGTGCCACCTCACTGTGTGTGGCATTTCCCCGAGCCAAGTCCAGCTCAAGCTAAGTGTGCATTAACAAAATGTTGTTCTGGGATGAGTTGGTAGTGTGTGGTTCTCGGCATTCCTGGTGCACATGCCTTATTTCTCGGTCTTTTCAGTTAAAGAGCTGAGTGCTCGGAAACCTCTCTGCAGCTCTGGTTTGGTGGAACAACCTGTAACTCCCTTTGTCTAGGACTGAGGAGAACTCCAGGGGACAAGTGTGCATTCACAAGAATGGTCTGCTCCACAAACAGCGACCTGAAGCCTACCATAAGTTTTGCTTCCCAATTCCCTCCTAGGAGGGAAGGGAAAAGGATATACACTAGTAGCACTGCCCAGGGAAGCTTCCCCAGCTTATTTGGCTTTCCTCCCTGCTCAGCACAGAGAAGCAAACCTAACCAGACTCTAGTTTCTCCATTTCTGAGAGAAGCGGAGAGGCGCACTTTGGATCTCTCAGTTGCTTAGGGTGATAGGTAGTTAGCTGGCATAAGGTGAAGAAAACCCAACAGAAACTCACAACCTGGGTGGAGCAGGTGATGTGTTTCCCTGATCATAGCCCCGGGGAGAAGCGAAGTTCAATGTTCTGAGTGAATCTGCTTAAGAACTGAGGCCTGGATTGCAGCATGAATTGTGCCTGAGACTTGGCTATAGAAATCAATGGATAGATGGGTGAATCACATTGTGCCACATCACTGTGTGTGGCATTTGCCTGAGCCATGTCAAGCTCAGGCTAATTGTGTATTAACAAAATGTTGTCTTGGGCTGAGTTGGTAGTGTGTGCTTCTCGGCATTCCCAGTGTATAGGTCTTATTTCTCGGTCTTTGCAATAAAAAGCTGAGTGTGCAGAAACCTCTGTGCAGCCCTGGTTTGGTGGAACAGACTGCAACTCCCTTTGTCTAGGACTCAGAAGAACTCCAGGGGAGAAGTGTGCATTCAGAAGGAGAATGGTCTGCTCCACAATCAGAGGCCTGAAGCCTACCATATGTGTTGCTTCTCAATTCTCTCCGAGGAGTGAATGGAATGGCCTATACTCTAGTAGCATTGCCCAGAGAAGCCTCTCCAGCTCATTCAGCTTTGCTCCCTGCTCAGCATGAAGAAGCAAACCTAAGTGCACTCTTTGGTTTCTCCGTTTCTGAGAGAAATGTGGAGATGCACTTTGGTTCTCTTGGTTGCTTAGGGTGATAGGTAGTTAGCTGACATATGGTGAAGTAACCCCCACAGAAACACACAGCCTCAGGCAGCTGATGTGTTTCCCTGATCATACCCCTGGGGAGAAGTGAAGCTCTATGTCCTGAGTGAATCTGCTTAAGAATTGAGGCCTAGATTGCAGCATGAGCTGTGCCTGAGACTTGCCTTTATTAATCAATGGATGAATGCATGGATGAATTGCATTGTGCTACCTTACTGTGTGTGGCATTTACCTGAGTCAAGTCCAGCTCAGACTAAATGTGTGTGAGCAAAGTGGTCACTTGGGATTATTTGGGGGCATGTGCTTTTTGGCATACCCCGTGCACGTGCCTTATTTCTTGATCTTTGATGTTAAAAGCCTGACTGTGAGGAAACCTCTTTGAGTCCCTAGTGTGGTACAACGTGCAACTGCCTTTGTCTCTGACTGAGAAGAACTCTAGTGGAGAAGTGTTCATTCAAAAGGAGAATGGTTTGCTCCACATACAGAGCCCTGAAGCATACCATAAGTGTTGTTTCTCAATTCCCTCATAGGATTGAATGGAAGGGTTTATACGCTTGGAGTACTGCCCAGGGAAGCTTTACCCAGTTTTTTCTGCTTTGATCCTTCCTCAGCATGGAGAAGCAAACCTAACCACACTCTTTGGTTTCTTCATTTCTGAGAGAAATGGGGAGGTGCACTTTGGATCTGTCAGTTGCTTAGGGTGATAAGTAGTTAGCTGGCATAGGGTGAAGCAACCCCCACAGATGCACACAGCCTGGGGCAGGTGATGTTTTACCCTGATCATAGCCCCGGAGAGAAGTGAAGCTTAATATGCTGAGTGAATCTGCTTAAGTATTGAGGCCTGGATTGCAGCATGAGTTGTGCCTGATACTTGCTGATAGGAATCAATGTATGAATGGATGGATCAATCACGTTGTGTCACTTCACTGTGTGTGGCATTTTCCCAAATGAAGTCCAACTCAGGCTAAGTGTATGTCACCAAACTGTTCACTTGGTATCAGTTGGGGGTGTGTACACTTGTCGGCATTCTCGGTGCACAGACCTGATTTCTTGGATTTTGCAGTTAAAAGCCTGATTGCGAGGAAACCTCTCTGCAGCCCTGGTGCAGTGGAACAGCTTGCAACTCCCTTTGTCTAGTACTGAATAGAACTCCAGGGGAGAAGTGTACATTCACAAGGATAATGGTCTGCTCCACACACAGAGGCCTGAAACCTACCATAAGTGGTGTTTCCCTATTCCCTCTTAGGAGTGAATGGAAGGGGTATACGCTTGGAGTACTGCCCAGGGAAGCTTCCCCAGCTTATTCAGCTTTGCTCCCTGCTCAGCACGGAGAAGCAAATCTAACTGCCCTCTTTGGTTTCTCCATTTCTGAGTGAAATGGGTGGTGCACTTTGGATCTCTCGGTTGCTTAGGGTGATAGGTAGTTAGCTGGCATAGGGTGAAGTAATCCCTGCAGAAACACACAACCTGGGGCAGGCGATGTGTTTCCCTAATCATAACCCAGGGGAGAATCATGCACTGCCCCCTCCCCTGTAGTTGAATGTATAGTCTGATATAGCTCCAATGGGCACCCGTGTGACCCGACCCATGTTACCCTTCTACTAATGTGCCTCAACACCCCTCAGTCTTCCGTTATGTTCTCCAATGCCCAATAGCCCCTAAATATCAATTGGAGCCCAAGCCTATAATCTGCTGCTTGTTAACTAATGGGTTTCTAAAAGTCATTCACTAGTCTTATGACAACCTTTTCTCCCCCTCCTCAAATCCAATGGCTCCTATCACCTAGTTCCAAGATCCCAGAACTATTAATAGTGCAATAATGCCAGTTCACCCAGTGGTGCCAAACCCTTACACCATATTGTCTCAGATTCTTCAGTGTATATTTCGCTTTCCTGTACTAAACCTTAAAGATGCATTTTTCATTATTCCCTAACACCCCTATTGCCAAGATATCTTTCCCTTTACATGGACAAATCAATACACTCTCCAATCTACACAGCTTACCTAGACAGTCCTACCTCAACGTTTCAGGGCCAATCCACACTTCTTCAGCTAAGCCCTTTCTGCTTATTTTATAGCTTTCAATCTTAAACCTAACACTCATCTCCAATATATAGATAATCTTCTCCTCTGTTTTCCATCCTCTCCTCTAACTATACAGCCTATGGCTACCCTCCTCAACTTTCTCTCAAATCAAGAACATAGGGTGTCCACTACTAAAGCCCAAATAGCTTCACCAAAATTTAAATACCTGTATCTCACCCTCATCCCCTCCACTTGCTCTATAATCTGAAACCACAAAGCCCATCTCCAACATCTCCAGGTGCCAACTAAAAAACAAATTTTATCTTTTCTAGGTTTAACAAACTTCTTTCGTCTCTAGATTTCTAACTTTGCTACACTAGCCAGGCCTCTCTATGGCACATCAAAAGGTTCCCTATTAGAGCCTCTCCACCCCCACTACTCCTATACACTCCTCATTTTCTAAACTAAAAGAGGCCCTTTCAAAGGCCCCAACAGTCACCCTGACCCAACCCAAGCTTTCTACCTCTCAAGATCATAATGCTGTAGGGGTTTTAACACACACACACACACACACACACACACACACACACACACACCTTTCCTTCCAAGCAGTAACCTACCTCTCAAAAGAAGATGACACAATACAGAGCTGGCCTCACTGCTTCTGAGCACTTGCCTTAGCAGCCACACTAACACAAGAGGCCAAAGAGTTCACTTTAAAACAATCAATTACAGTCCACCCACCCCATTGCCCCCAACAACTTTATTTCACATAAGACACTTCCCACCTTAATGATACCTTCTTGCCTACAAGTTCACATAGTGCTCATACAGGACCTTACAATCACCATCTGTGCCCGCAACTCCCTCAGCCTAGCCACTTTACTTCCCATCTCTGAGGTGGGGTCTCTGAGGAAACCCCTGTCCACAATTAGATTGAGGTTCTACAGATGACTCCTACTCCCCTCCCTCACAGTAGCAGTATTCTTCTCCCTACAACTTCTGATACACGGTTCATAGATGACAACCCAAACAACACACTCAAGAGAAGACAAACTATGGTGTAATCAATGGTTCTAAGGTAATAGAAACAAACCCACAGCCACCCAAAACATCTTCACAAAAAACAAAACTAACTTCCCTCACATGAGCCCTCACACTAACTAAAGGCAAAATCATAAACATTTATACTGACTCCAAATATACATTTAACATCCTTTACTCTCATACCACTTGACAAAAACAAAAATAATCATCAAGCCACTCACAACTATTATCTTTGTGCCAAAACCTCTCCTCAAAGACACTTACCTTCTTCTTTCCCAACCCACCAACTTTGTGGACACACTCAAGATAAAAATTAATAGTTTTTACACACACGCTTCATCATAAGGCCTATGCATCTCTGCCTCACCCATTCATAGCCCAATGTTCTGTTATTTCTTTACTTCCTTGTCCTTTTTACTGCTGGCTCTCATCTTCTCTGTCATACTTCAGACAATCTCTCCCTACAACACCAAAACTACCCTATTCATCACTATAATTTTAGGTTCAATCTACCTACACTGCCTAAAATAAAGCCCTCAATCTTACTCCCTCTTCCACTATTTCTAATCACATTCCTTCTGCGACACATAACTTTACTGACAGCCTACTCCACAATTTTCAGCCTCACTGTTCCCCTTCCCCACATATATCCCAACCTAAAATCCCAGGTTCGAGCTGAGGTTTCCCAATACTACAACACACACAACAAATAACCCCAACTCAACCCCAGCCTCTCTCTACCCTTTCTATGAGCTCCCACAATGCTCCCACCTTCACCTCCAATGTCTCCAAAACTGGTAACAAAACCCTTATGATGATTAACTACATGGTCATCAATACATGTCAATTTATTTCCTGTACTGTCAGCTTTGCCCCTCTACACAAACATGAGACATAACTATAACATCTAACAAAAATGTTATTTTAGACATAGTCATCCAAAATGCCTCCTTTCACCAACACTCCTTAGATAAAACATAGAGATATATCTTTTATGATGGAGTGGGTCCCTCAGACCTCATATTTCATTTGATGCCCATTACAGCCCACTTCTAAGTACTCTTGCTGATGTTGTCTCTCCCCCACGTGCCTAGACTCCCCCACAGCACAGTTCCCCATTTCCTCTCTCCTTAAGCAAACATTTGAGACTCTCTCCAACAGCATTAATATCACTGACAAAGTTTTTCTATCTGATCTTCAATGAGGGGCAAGTGTCTCTATCTCCTCCCCTAGATGGGACCTTTCATACTACTCATCACGTTTTTATTTATAACTCCCTGTCTTTTTAAACTTGCTTTTCCCCAAGATTTCTTCCACCCAGGATACAGACCTTCACTACCAGAGAGCTCCTCCTGGCTGAGACCGCTGGCACCAGCTTCTGCGTGGGCTTAACCTATCATCCCAACAACTGCAACAGCCTGCACTGTGACACTCCTCTCCAGCAGGAAGTAGTATAAGATAAATTCTGCCCCTGTTCACCCATAAATCAAAAAGATGGGAAATGATAGATTCTGCTAGCCTGGGGCTTAGCTATCTGTAACATGACATCCGCCCAACTTGGTAATGGAAATGGACCCAGAGAAACAACTTTGCTCTCCAAGAGTAACTTCTACTTTCTCCTTCTCATTCCAGAGATAAACCTCCTACTCCCTTTTATGCACATGCGCCAAGCCCTCTCCAATCCCAAGACTCCGCAACCACCCAAGCCTCCACCCAAAGCCCCCAGTAAATCTCTTTGTTTCCTTTTTACACAGGCAGATGCTCCATTCAAATCAGCAGTTAATATGTCATTTTGCCCACCACTCAAACTCCTCCCCCCAGCCAAAGCTGAAAAAAGAAGTCTGACTTCTTCATTCTCCTTTGAGAGCTTCTGCACCCCCTGACCCATGAAGCTTTCCCATGCACACCTCATTAAAGAACTCTCTTTATCTCTCGCTCTCATTTTCTCTGCACCACTTCAGATTGAGTGGCCTAAATAATCAATTGAGGGAAACACATGAGAAGTTGCAGAATGTATCTTTCCATTATGGTTCATAACTGTAAATATTCAAACTGCCTTTGACCCTAAGAAACTGAGTCTCAAAGTGCACATCTCAGATTCTTGCAAAAGTGAACAAACCAAAATATAGGGTTAGATTCTGTTCTTGGTTCTGAACTTAGAGTAAAGCTGACTAAGCTGAGAAAGCTTCCCTGGGCAGTTCTACAGCCCTATATCCTCTTCCATTCACTCCTATGGGGGAATTGGGAAACACCACTTACGGCAGGTTTCAGGCCCCTCTTTGTAGAACAGGGTCATTCTTCATGTGGGTGTACTCTTCTCCACTGGAGTTCTTCTTCTTGAAATATACAATAAGTTGCAGGCTGTTTCTTTTTACAAGGGCTGCAAAGCCATTTATTTGCAAACTGCCTTTTATCAGAAAAATCTGAGAAATAAGGCCTGTATGTGTGTTATGTATAGAAACAAACCCCAAAGTCTTCCCAAATGAATGCTTTCCTCACTTAGACTTATCCTGAACTTGACTCAGCTGTGGCACTTTCCATGGTAATATTTCACAATGCAATTGATCCATCCATTAATTCTTATGGAGAAGTATCAAACAACACCCATACTGCACTCCAGGTCTCAATTTCCAAGCAGCTTCTTTCAGGACATTGAGGTACTCTTCTCCCTGGGGTTGTTATTAAGGAAACACAAAAGAAGTTGCAAGATATATCTTTCCATTAGGGTGCAAAAGCTTAAATAGTCAAACTGTCTTTGACCCAAAGAAACTGAAAGACTCAAAGTGTGCATCTTAGTTTCTTGAAGAAATGCACAAACTAAAGGATACTGTTATGTTCTGCTCTCTGTCCTGAAGTGCAATAAAAGCTGACTAACCTGGGGAAGCTTCCCTGAGGCAGTGATACAACTGTATATAACCTTCCACTCATTCCTATGGGGGAAATTGGCAAGCACCACTTTTTGTAGGTTCTAGGCGTCTGATTGTAGAACTGGGTCATTCTGCTTGTGGACATAACACTTTTCCACTGGAGTTCTTTTTCTTGAAGTGCACAACGAGTTGCAGGCTATTTCTTTTCACCAGTGCTGCAAAAGATTTTTATTGAAAAATTGCATCTTAGAATCAAAAACCAAGAAATGAGACACGTGCATCTCAGTTCTGTGCAGAAGCACACACCTCAAAGTCTTCACAAATGATGGCTTTGCTCACTTAAACTTCTCCTGAACTTGACTTAGATGGGGTACCTTCCAGGGCATTATGGCACAATGATATTTGTCCATCTGTTCATTTTTATGGGGAACTCTAATGCACAATTTGTGCCTCAATTCTTAGAGCAGGGTCATTAAGCACAATGAGGTACACCACTCCCTGGACTGTTGTCAAGGAAATACACAACTACAGGATGTTTCCTTATATTAAGGTACAGATGCATATATATGAAAACTGCCTTTACCATAGCAAACTGAGTGAAACAAAGTGGGCATTTCAGTTCCATGTAGAAGCTCACAAACCAAAGAATAAGGTTATTTCCTGTTCACTGTTCCAAATATATAGCAAAGAAAACTAAGCTGGGGAAACTTCCCTGCTGCACTGCTACATCTCTATATAGCCTTCCATTCACTATAAATTGGAAGTTGGTTATCATCATATATTGTAGGTTCCTGGCCTCTGTTTGTAGAGCAGTGTCATTCTGGTAGTGGAGGTGCACTTCTCCAATGCAGTTCTTCTTAATGAAACACAAAATGAGTTGCAGGCTCTTTCTTTTCATCAGTGCAGCAAAAACCTTTTATTTGCAACTGCATCTTAGCAGCAAAAACCAAGAAATAAGACTCATACATCTCAGTACTGTGTAGAATCACACACCCCAAAGTCTTCACAAATGATGACATTGTTCACTTAAGACTTCTCCTGAACTTGACTTAGCTGGGGCATCTTCTATGGCCAAATGGCACAATGCTATTTATCCATCTGCTCATTCTTATGGGGAACTGTAACACACCACTCATACTGCATTCCAGGCCTCAATTCACAGAGCAGGGTCATTCAGGATATTAAGGACTCTGCTCCCTGGGGTAAATATCAGCAAAATACACAACTAACTGCGGAGTGCTTCCTTACATTAGGGTACATACACATACAGAAGCAAACTACATTTACCATTGCAAACTGAGTTACACAAAGTGGACATCTCAGTTCCTTGTAGACACTCACAAATCAAAGTATCCAGGTAGTTTCTATTCTCTGTTCTGAATGTATATTGAAGAATACTAAGCTGGAAAAACATCCCTGCAGCAGTGCTACAACTGTATATCACCTTCCTTTCACCATTTTGGGGGAACTAAAAAACACTATATATTGTAGGTTCCTGTCCTTTGTTTGTAGAGCAGTATTATTCTGGTAGTGGAGGTGCACTTCTCCACCACAGTTCTACTTAATCAAAAACATAAAGAGTTGCATGCTCTATCTTTTCAACAGTACTACAAAAGTCTTTTATTTGCAAACTGCATCTTAGCATCAAATACTGAGAAAATAGACCTGTACATCTGAGTTCTGTGTAGTAGCACACACCCCAATGTCTTCACAAATGATGGCTTTGCTCACTTAGACTTCCCCTGAACTTGACTTAGCTGAGGCACCTTCCACAGGAATGTGGCACAATGCTATTTATCCATTGGTTCATTATGGGAAACTGTAAAGAACCACTCATATTGCATCCCAGGCCTCAATTCCTACAGGAGGGTCATTCAGGACATTGAGGTACTCTACTCCCTGGCCCTACTGTCAGGGAGACACACAACTAGTTGCAGGGTGTTTCCTTGTATTAGAGTACATATACATGTATATGCAAACTGCCTTTACCATAGCAAACTAAGTGACACAAAGTGGGCATTCCAGTTCCTTGTAGAAACTCACAAACCAAAGTATATGGTTAGTTTTGGTTTTCTATTCTGAACATATAGCAAAGAAAACTAAGTTGGGAAACTTCCCCTGTCACACTGCTACAACTGTATATTGGCTTCCATTCACTACTATGGGGGGAATTGTAAATCACCACATATTGTAGGTTCCTGGCCTCTGTTTGTAGAGCAGTATCATCCTGGTAGTAGAGATTCACTTCTCCTTTGCAGTTCTTCTTAATGAAACACACAATGAGCTGCAGGTTCTTTCTTTTAAAAAAATTTTTTTTAATTTTAAAGATAGTAAAATCCAACAGAACATAACAGAACAAAGTCAATCAAAACAAAGCAGCAGAACTGGTACAGAACTTTGAAGAAAGATACTATGAATACAATAGCTACTATAGTATATCTTGTAATCTTCAGAATAGCTGACCATTCCAACAGGTATAGTAGAATTGAACCAAAAACAAAACAGAATAAAACCAATAAAAACAGAATATAAAATAAAGCAAAAAAAAATAATGATCAGAGTAAACCAAAACAGTGAGAACCATATTGGGCCTTGAAGACAAGACAGAAGAGAATCCCCCATATTTGATACATTGCCTACTGTCATCTTCCAAAGAGATGCTCAGGTTGCTGACCTGAGGCCTGCAAAATCAATGAAACAATACTAGCATTTAGTTGCTTAATGTTTCTTAGTTGCTATCAATTTAGCCAGACCTCCGAACCAGCAGGTTTCTTACGGAGGGTGGGGGTTGTCCTTGATTCTAAGCCTGTGCACCAGTCCCGCTCAGAACCAGCAGGGTGGGCCCTCATGGGGCCCATTCTCATTCTCTTCTGGGAGTCTGCACCAGTCACACAGTCCCCCAGAAGGCAGATTAGTTGTCCTGTGGTCAGAGCCACTCAGGCCCAGCAGGGTGGGTCCTCGAAGGGCCCATTCTCTTTCTCTTCTGGGAGTCCACACTGGTCACACTGCAGGTTCTTTCTTTTAACCAGTGCTGCAAAGTCTTTATACACGAACTACATCTTAGAAGCAATATCTGAGAAATGAAACTCATACATCACTGTTTTGTGTAGAAGCACACACCCCAGTCTTCATAAATGATGGCTTTGCTCAATTAGACTTCTCCTGAACTTGACTTCCCTGGGGCACCTTATGGGAAACTCTAAGGCAACACTCATACTGCATTCCAGGCCTCAATTCATAAAGCAGGGTCATTCAAGATGTTAAGGTACTCTGCTCTCTGGGGCTATTAGGGAAATACATAAGTAGCTGCAGGATGTTTTCTTACATTAGGGTACATAAGTATACATATTTAAACTGCCTTTATCCACACCAAACTGAGTAACACAAAATGCACATCTTGTTTCTTTGCAGAAGCTCATAAACCAAAGTATACTGTTAGTTTCTGTTCATGTTCTGATCATATAGTGAAGAAAACTAAACTGAGGAAACTTCCATGTTGCAGTGCTGCAGTTGTGTATCACCTTCCATTCACTACAAAGGGGGAATTGGAAATCACCATATATTGATGGTTCCTAGCCTCTGTTTGAAGAACAGTTTCTTCTGATAGTGGAAGTACATTTCTCCAATATAGTTCTTCTTAATGAAATATAGAACGTGTTGCAGGCTTTCTTTTCCCCAGTGTTCCAAAAGCCTTTTATTTGTAAACTGCAACTTAGCACCAAAAACCGAGGAATGAGACCCGTACATCTCAGTTCTGTGTAGAAGCACACATGCCAAAGTCTTCATAAATGATGACTTTGCTCATTTAGACTTCTCCTGGATTTGACTTAGCTGGGGCACCTTCCATGATGATGTGGCACGATGTTATTTATCCATCTGCACCACTCATACTGTATTCCAGGCCTCAATTCCTACAAGAGGTTTATTCACGATATTGAGGCACTCTTCTCCCCTGGTGTTAAAAGGCAAATACAAAGCAAGCTGTAGAGTGTGTCCTTCCCTGACAGTGCATAACCATACATATGTAAAATGCCTTCGACTTTAACAAAGTGAGTGACTCAAAGTGCAGATTTCAGTTCTTGCAGAAGAGCACAAACAAAACAATACAGTTACATTTTTTTCAGCAAACTGCCTAAAGTGGGGAAGCTTCCCTACCACTGTGCTAGAGCCTTATTTTGGCTTCCATTCACTACCAAGGGGAAAAAATGGGCAGCACCACTTATTGGAGGTTCAAGGCCTCTGTTTGTAGAGAAGGAACATTCTACTTATAGATGTACACTTGTCCAGTGAAGTTCTTCTTAGGGAAGCACACGAGGCATTGCAGGCTGCTTCTTTTCACCAGGGTGCAAAGCCTTTTATTGGCAAACTGCCTTTTACTGAAAAAAAAAACCAGAGAGGTAAGGCCTTTACTATTTTATGTATAGAAGCACACACCCCAAAATCTTCACAGAGGAAGACTTTGTTCACTTACATTTGTTCTGAATTTGACTCAGCTGGGGCATCTTTCATGATGATATGGCACAATGCAATGTCCCCATCCATTCATTCTTCAGTGGAAGCAATGAACATCATTCATACTGCATTCCAGGCCTCAATTCCTACAGCAGGGTCATTCAGGACATTGAGGTAATGTTCCCCCGGTCCTATTATCAGGGAAACACACAACAAACTGCAGTGTGCACCTTTCCATTACACTGCATAACCATACCTATGCAAAATGCATTTGACAATAACACAGTGAGGGACTAAAAGTGCATATCTCAGTTTCTTGTGAAAGACTGCAAACCAAAGGATACCATTAGATTCTGTTCTCTGTTCTGAACTGACAGTGAAGTTGACTAAGCTGGGGAAGGTCCAGCCACAGTTCTCCAACAGTATATGGTCTTCCATTCACTCCTATTGGGGAACTGGAAAGCACCACTTATTGTACGTTCCAGGCCTCAGTTAGCAGAGCATGATCATTCTGCTTTTTCATGTACATTTTGTTACTAGTGTTCATCTTACAGAAAACACAATGAGTTGCAAGTTGTTTCTTTTCACCAGAGCTGCAAAACCTTTTTATTGTAAACCGGCTTTTCCAGCAAAATCCAAGAAATGAGGCCTGTATGCCTGTTATATATACAAGAACACACCCCAAAGTCTTCAACAAGGAAGACTTTGCTCACTTAGACTTATCCTAAACTTGACTCAGCTGGAGTCCCTTCCATGGTGATACAGCAGAATGGAAATTATCCATCCATTCATTCTTATGGGGAAGTATCAGGCACCTCTCATACTGCATTCCAGCCTCAATTCCAGGAGAAGGTTCATTCAGGACATTGAGGCACTCTTTTCCCTGTGCTATTAAAGGGGAATCACACAAAAAGCTGCAGAGTGTTTCCTTCCCTTAGGGTGAATAACTATACATATGCAAAATGCCTTTGACTTTAACAAAGTGACTCAAAGTGCATATCTCAGTTCTTTGCAGAAGAGTGCAAACCAAGGCATTTGGTTAGTTTCTATTCTGTTTTATGAACTTACGGCTAAGCTAAGTTGGGAAGCTTCCTTACCACAGTGATATAACCTTATATCGGTTTCCATTCACTCCCATGAAGGAATTGAGAAGAACCACTTATTGTAGGTTCAAGACCTCTGTTTGTAGAGCATGATCATTCTGCTTGTAGATGTACACTACATCAGTGGAGTTCTACTTAGAGGAGCACACAACGTTTTGCAGGCAGTTTCTTTTCACCAGAACTGTAAGGCTTTTTATATGCAAACTGTCTTTTACAGGCAAAACCCAAGAAATAAGGCCTATGTATTTATTATATATAAAAGCACACACATCAAAATCTACACAAATAAAGGCTTTGCTCACTTAGACTTACCCTAAACTTGACTCAGCTGGAGAACCTTCCATGGTGATATGGCACAAAGAAAATTATCCATCCATTCATTCTTTTGGGGAAATACCAGGCACTATTCATACTGCATTCTAGGCCTCAATTCCTAGAGAATGTTCATTTATGACACTGAGGCACTCTTCTTCCCTAGTATTAAAAGGCAAACACACAAGTTGCAGAGTGTTTCCTTCTTTGAGGGTGCACAACTATACATATGAAAAATGCCTTTGACTTAATAAAATGAGAGACTCAAAGTGCACATCTCAGTTCCTTGCAGAAGAGTGCAAAAAAATGCATATGGTTATCCTTTATTCTGTGTTCTGAACTTATAGCAAAGCTAAGGTGGAGGAAGCTTCCCTACCACAGAGCTACAGCCTAATATAGGCTTACATTCACTCCTACGACTGAATTTGGAAGCACCACTTGGAGAGCAGGATCATTCTGCTTGCAGATGTACACTTGTTCAGTGGAGTTCTTCTTAGGGAAGTACACGATGAGTTTCAGGTTGTTTCTTTTCACCAGGGTTTCAAAGTGTTTTGTTGGCAAAGTGCCTTTTACCAGAAAAAAAAAAAACAGGAAAATAATGCCTGTACATTTTTTATGCATAAAAGTAAACACCCCAAAGTCTTCATAAATGAAGTCATTTAGATTCTGAACTTGACTTAGCTGGGGCATCTTCCACGATGATATGGTACTATGCAATGAATCCATCCATTCATTCTTTAGGGGAAGCATCAGACATCACTCACACTGCATTCCAGACCTCAATTCCTACAACAGCATCATTCTGGACATTGAGGTAATGTTCTCCCTGGGCCTATTATCAGGGAAACACACAACAAGCTGCAGTGTGTTCCTTTCCATTAGAATGCATAACCATACCTATACAAAGTGCATCCAATATTAACCAACTGAGGGAATCAAAGTGCACGTCTCAGTTCCTTGCAGAAGACCACAAACAAAGGATATGGTTAAGTTCTGTTCTCTGTTCTGAACTGACAGTGAAGCTAAGCTGGAGAAGCTTCCTTGCCACAGTGCTACAGCAGTATATGGTCTTCCATTCCCTCCTATTGGGAAATTGGGAAACACCGTATATTGTAGGTTCCAGGCCTCTGTTTGTAGAGCATGATCATTCTGCCTGTGCATGTACACTTTTTTACTGGAGTTCATCTTCTGGAAATACATGAGTTGCATGTTGTTTCTTTTCACCAGAATTGCAAAACTTCCTGCAGAGTGTTTCCTTCCCTGAGGGTGCACAACCACACACACAAAATGACTTTGACTTTAACAAAGTGAGAGACTCAAAGCACACATTTCAGTTCCTTGCTGAAGAGCCCAAACCAATGCATACGGTTAGCATCTATTCTGTGTTCTGAACTTACAGCAAAGCTGACTAATGTGGGGAAGCTTCCCTACTGCTGTGCTAAACACTTATATCAGCTTCCATTCACTCCTAAGGGGGAATTTGGAAGCTCCACCTATTGGAGGTTCAAGGCCTCTGTTTGTAGAGCAGTATCATTCTGCTTGTAGTTGTACACTTGTCCAGTGGACTTCTTAAGGAAGCACAGAATGAGTTGCAGGCTGTTTCCTTTCACCAGGGTTGCAAAGCCATTTATTCACAAATTGACTTTTACCAGTAAAAAGATAAATAAGGACTCTGTTTTTTTAATGAATAGAAGCATGTTATTGTTTTCTGGCACAATAGAGAAGCAGAAGGATAGAGAAAGTCCCCATATACTGAGGACATGGAGAGGAGCCCATAACCTGCAGGGGTTTGGCTTTCTCTTCTGGCCAGATACAGAGAGGCAGAGGGTTATATGACCTCTGATCAGAAGTGGCACACGGGCCGGGCATTGATGACGTGTAAGGAACTGATTGGAATTTTCTTCTCATGCAAATGGGAAAGTAAACATTTGGGTAAAGAAGAAGGAGGGAGTGGTCATATGGGGTAAGCATTCCCGCTTTGCCCTTCTGCCATATTAGACCATCACCATAATTGTACAGTAATTTATACTAAGGCAAGAACCTTTCATTCCCATCTTTGTATTGCTAGGAAAGGACATCGAATCTGACTACTTCCTGCTAGACAGGGACGTCATATTGGGCTTTATGGGGGTTTGACGGGATGAGGAATGTAGAAGCTGGTACCAGATGTTTTAGCCAGGACAAGGAGTTTATCATTGGTGAACGTTTGCATCCTAGATTGCAGAAATAAAAAGACAAGGTGCTATGAGGAGGCAAACCAGTATCATAATTAAAGGACCCAGGAGAGGTAGAAGGAAAGGTGCCCATGATCTAAATGTCATTCCATCAGGATCATGGTGAGGAAGAATCTGAAAAATGAGCATGGAGTTGGGAGGGGTGAAGTTACAGGAGGCAATTATTCCCCCATCTGAAAGGGTAAAAGCAAAAGTGTAGGTAGGACTTGTCTTTGGTCTGGGGATTGAGCTGGAGACAATGGGAAACATGAGAAATGGAAGGCCTAACAGTTGAGTCATGTTTGAGAAATTGCAGACTAGGGGTGTGGAGGGTTGTGGCTGTGTCACTATAAAGGAGATGAGAACTCAGACCCAGAGGGGCCTCATGTTTAACTAAATAGCTGAGGGTGGAGAGAACCAAGATAGTTGTTAGGTAGAACAGTATGAAAGCAATTTTATGCATATCTTTAAGGTCTAGGACTCTGAAGTGAGTGGTGGAGGGAGGAATATGAGAGTGCATAGTATAGGAGTTTGGCACCACTGGGTGAATTAGGGTAACAGCGTTATTGATTACCCTAAGGTCTTGTCCCAGACAATAGGACCCATTAGGCTTGAGTATCAGGAGAATAGGAGTACTGTAGGGTGAATGTGTAGATTTGAGAAAACCATTGTCTAAAAGATGCTTGATTATAGGTTTGAGCTCTTGTAAATGTTTGGGAGCTATAGGATATTGGGGGATGCAAGGAAAGATTGAAGGATCTCTCAGATGAATTAAAACAGGTATAGCATGGGTAGCACGGGTGGGGTTGGGGGTGTCTCAGACTATGGGATCAAGGGAAGAAGGAGAGGAGGGGATGGGTTTTCAGTGCATTGTGATGGTGTTTGGAGGATGAGAGCTGTGGGGAGAAGGTAAAGAAGTTAAGATTTTAGAAGAGACCCCTACCTAAAAGGGGTGTGGGACATGTTGGTAATACCAGAAAGCTATGGGTGAAGAAGAGAGTTTGGAACCTGCATGGAATGGACCCTGTTTGAAAAGGCTGTGTAGGTTGGCCATCAACACTCACTACAAAGACTGAGGATTTAATACAATGACCTGAAAACTCAAGAACACTATACAATGCCCCTGTATCTATAAGTATAGACAGTGTCTTACCTGAGACCTCTAGTGAGACTCAGGACTCCGAGAAGGATACCTTAACAGGGGCTGTGTTTCCCAAGCCCCATCAATCTTTAGCAGCAAGTCCAAGTAAATTAGCCAGTGATGAATCCAGTGGTGATGAGATCTGCGAGGGCAAGGAATTAGAGGATGGTTTTCCCATTTTCTGGTGACTAGGACAGTCACTCTTTCATTGGCCCTTGAGATTGCAGAGAGGGCAGGACCCCAAAGGAACTCATGGATTGGGACATTCTCTTGCCCAGTGTCCTTCTTTGTTGCACTTGAAGCATGGTCTGGGAGGGGCTCAGGCAGCTCCACCTTGTTGTGTTTTACCTGTCTTGGGAGCCCCAAGTGCCACTGCTAAAACATTAAACTGATATTTAGCAAGTTTCTTTTGTTGTGCCTCTTTTTTTTCCTTTTGAGTTTTATGTCTGTTATTGAAAACACGAAAAGCCATATTAAGAAGGTCCCCCTGTGGGGTTTGAGGGCCAAGTTCAGCCTTTGGTAGTTTTGCACAAATGTCAGGGGCAGACTGAGAAATAAAATAAGAGTTAATAACAACTGTCCCTCCATGAGAGTCTGGGTTTACATTATTAAACTTAATTAGGGTGTCCCTAAGACATGTTAGGAACATAGCAGGATTGTCATTAGCCTCTTGGACTTGTTTTAAAAGCTTGTTATAGTTAGTATGCTTGTGAGCTATTTTATTAAGGTCCAGAATTATACATTCAATCATCTTATACACTTTATAAGAACCTTCTTCATTTTGGTAATACCAGTTAGGGTCCTGCTCAGGCACTGCAGCAGGCCCAGGGTCATTCTCAGTAGGATTTGGTTTATATCTATGACTGGCTTCCTCTCGAGCTGCTTGCCATAGCAGAGCCCACTCTTGTGAGCTGAGAGTGGTGTACAAAATCAAATAAACATCCTTGATATGTAAATCATAACAATTAGTTATAAATTTAAATTTTTAATATAATTTTGTGGCTCAACAGAAAAGGTACCTAATTTATAGTTGATCTGAGAAAGGTCAGGGAGGGAAAAAGGAAATTGAATATGAACTAATCCCTTGGGACCAGCCTGTTCCTAAAGGGGAATTAGGAATTGAGGCTGAGAGGGTTGTGGAGTGGGAGGTGTAGATGGCTACCAAGCAGCCAACAGCCCAGCAGGTGTCTGTGGGTAGTTACAGGGTGATGGACCATAAAATGAGCACTTGTCTCCAAACAACAGGGAAGCACAAGATTGTAACTGGTTACCATGAGACACACAACATGACTGCTGCTGAACACATGATGAGGGACTCCAAGATGGCGCTGTTCTCCATGTGAGCTGCAGTGAGACAGCTGCCGAGGACTTTGGGACCATAAGATGGTGATCAAGTATCGGGGACCCGGCCTAGATCCCCAATCTCCTGAATGAGCACATGGCGAAGGCTTAAATAAATGAGACAAGTGGTATGATTTTAGGGCTCCAGGAGGATCAAAGCCCCTGCAGAGCTCTTGACTCTGCAGCTGTCATGAGGGCTAAGACAAAGACCTCTCTCCTTGCCCGTATTTATTATCAAAGTAGACAAAGAGAGGGGATACCGAGGAAAGCACGGGAAATGAGCAGGACCTTGGGAGTCACTTGAAAGACTTCTCCAAGTAGTAAATTGTGCCAATTAAGGAGAACTGTCTTATCTCCATGATGGTGGGAAAGAGACGCTGCAGATATGAGATGTTTGCAGCTGCAGTCTCTATCTGTTTACTTGAATCTGAGCCAGGCATCTTCAGCGGTGACCTTATCTTGCCTTTTGAGGTATCTCTGACCTCATTGGCCACTACAGGCCTCAGCCAGGACCAGTGACTTATAGAGGTTTACTTACTATAAATCAGCTCCCATCGCCAGGCAAGGGGCCTAGGCCTTGGACAGGCTCACAGATAAACAGAAAGCCAATTAGTTAATTTTAAACCCTGCTCAAAATCCCTTCACAGTGGTCTCCAACAATCAAGTACCATGCAGTCCGCCAGGCAGTTCCAACATGAGAGATCAGGTATGGTGAGCTAGCAGGGAAAATGGTGTTACATGAGTAGAGGGAAAGGAAGTGGAGGCTGTCAATGGGACAGATGGCTCAGGCTGAGGTAATTGAGGAGTCAGAGACTGGGGAGATGGAGTAAAAGAAGAGTTAGAGACTACTGGGGGTGAGGAAAGAGGATGAGGCCAGGGGCTCAGAAGCCTCTGGTTGAGAAGGCTGAGGGGTTTGGCCTTAGGGATATGGGAGAGGGGCAGTAAAGACAGGAGGCACATCATCTAAGGGGTCCAGTGGGGAGGAAGGGAGAGATTTTGGTAGAGTAGAGTGAGCCAGAAGTATTTGGGCCACTGTACATGACTGAATGAGAGAAGAACACATCCCCAAATTGAGACGTCCAAATATAAGGGAGTTCTGCCAACTTGCCACCATTGTCTTGAAGGATAAAGGGGTAAAACAACCACTCCTCAGCTGGTAGGTCAGCCAAGCCACCTGGCAGTCAAAGAGCAGTTTTTTAATTTTTATAGCCTTTTTAAGGCTAAGAGCACCAAGGTTATGAACCAGGCACCCTAGAGGTGTGTTTTTCATGGGACAGGAAATAGTATTCCCCAAGTGGCCAAATTGGAGGTGAGCCAAGAGATAACTCTGCCTCAGGACATGAGAGCTTTCAGTCCTGCCTAAGGACATGACAGCTGTCCTGGGTTACACCTAACAAAAGAGGTTGTCACCTGTTTTGAAAGTGCGACACAGAAGGTCCCAGCACCAGTTCTCATCAGCAGTCACCAACAGTGCGGGGTGGGTTCCCAGAACAAGAGGGTAATGGCTCTGCCTCAGGCTGTCTGTCCCAGGAACATGAGAGTCACTATCCCTGTCCAGGGATGGAAATGGATGGGTTATCTGATGTAAGCGTATGAATTTTTAAGGCTGGGAATAGCACTCTCTTGGTTATCCAAGGAGTGTGAGAGCTGTTCTGGACAGAGAAATTGGAACTGATAACCCCAGATGGAAGGGTATCTCACCTGTGAAAAATGAAATGGTTGGTGTTAGATGCAGGCTGGTGGCAGCAAATAAGCAGGTCCCAGAGGAGAGAAAGACTGGCCTGTAGGCAGAGGGAGCTCAAGACTGGGGATTGAACCCCCAGGAGCTAACGCACTTTGCCAAGTTCCCAGGTTTTGGCACCAAATGTTAGTTTTCTGGCACAATAGAGAAGCAGAAGGACAGAGAAAGTGGCCATTTATTGAGGGCATGGAGAGGAGCCCATAACACTCAGGGGTTTGGCTTTCTCCTCTGACTAGATACAGAGAAGCAGAGGGTTATACAACCTCTAATCAGAAGTGGCTCATGGGGCAGGCATTGATGATGTGTGAGGAACTGATAGGAATTTTCTTTGCATGCAAATGGGAAAGTAACAATTTGGGCCAAAGAGGAAGAAGGAGGGTGTGGTCATCAGGGGTAAGTGTTCCCACTTTGCCCTTCCACCATATTAGGCCATTGCCTTAATTGTACAGTAATTTATACTAGGGCAAGAACCTTTCAAAGCACACACCCCAGTCTTCACAAAGGAAGGCTTTGCCCTCAGATTTGTTCTGAACTTTACTCAGCTGAGGCAGTTTCCATGATAATATGGCACAATGCAATGAATCCATCCATTCATTTTTAAGGGGAAGCATCAGATATCACTCAGAGTACATTTCAGGCCTCAATTCCTACAGCAGCCTCATTCTGGACACTGAGGTAATGCTCTTGTTGGGCCTATTATCAGTGAAACACACAACAAGCTGCAGGGTGTTCCTTTCCATTAGAATGCATAACCATATGCATCAACCAAGGTGTATATCTCAGTTCCTTGCAGAAGACTGCAAACAAAGGGTACAGTTTGGTTCTGTTTTCCGTTCTGAACTGACAGTGAAGCTGACTAAGCTGAGGAAGCTTCCCTGCTGTGGTGCTACAACAGTATACGGTCTTCCATTCACTCCAATTGGGGAATTGGGAAGCACCACTTACTGTAGGTTCCAGACCTCTGTTTGTAGAGCACAACAACCTTTCTGCTTTTGCATGTACACTTTTTTGCTGAATTTCATCTTGGAGAAAAACACAAGTCGCAGGTTGTTGCTTTTCACCAGAACTACAAAACCATTTTTTTGGAAACTGGCTTTTACTGGCAAAAGATGAGAAATGAGTCCACGTATGTATGTTCTATATACAAGCACACACCCCAAAGTCTTCACCAAGGAAGGCTTTACTCACTTAGACATCCTAAACTTGACTCAGATCGAGCACCTTCCATAATATGGCAAAATTGAAATTATCCATCCAATCATTCTTATGGGGAAGTATCAGGCAGAACTCATTGCATTCCAGGCCTCAGTTCTAAGAGAAGATTAATTCAGGACGTTGAAGCACTCTTCTACCTGTGGTATTAAAATGGAAACACACTGAAAGCTGCTGAGCTTTTTCTTTCAAATGGTGCATAACCATACATATGCAAAAATGCCTTTGACTTTAAGAAAGTGACTCAATCTGTGCATCTCACTTCCTTGCAGAAGAGCGCAAGCCACTGCATATGGTTAGCTTTTATACTGTGTTGTGAACTTATAATGAAGCTAAGTTGGGGAATCTTCCATACCACAGTGCTATAACATTACATCGGCTTCCATGCATTCTTATGGGGGAATTGGGAAGCACTATGCATTGTAGGTTCAAGGCTACTGTTTGAAGAGCAGGATCATTTTACTTGTAGTTGTACACTTATCCAATTGAGTTCTTAGGGCAACACACAATGCATTGCAGGATGTTTCTTTTCACCAGGAGGGCAAAGCCTTTTATTTGCAAACTGTCCTTTACCAGCAAAAACAGAGAAAAAAGGACTATACACTTTTTATATATAGACGTACACACTCCAAACTCTTAACACATGAAGGCTTTGCTCACATAGATTTGTTCTGAACTTGACTCAGCTGAGGCAACTTCCATGGTGATATGGCACAATGCAATGCATAGACCCACTCATTCTTAACGGGAAACAGACTGCCCCGGTCCAGCCGGGCTAGGTCCACAGAGTCCCTGAAGGTGGGCTGAGCGTCAGCGCGTGGATAACAGACACACAAACAGCTCAGAGACTGTGTGAATCTGCTTCATTTATTGTAAGCTCAAACAGAATGTTATATACCTTTTTCTGGCCAGGGTTGAAAGTTTAGATAATAGAAGAAAATCAACAGGTGTTTCTATGATAACATGGTTTCTATAGTTACATAATTAGTTAGCATAGGCAGAAAATTTATATCTAATTAAAAACCTAGAAGTGTGTTTTTACTAATAAGTGTTCCATAATGGTATCCTTATCTAAAAGCCTACAAAACATAAGATTATACTTAGCCCTAAATTAACCCCCTTATCTCCCCGTGATGTCTCTGCAGCTGCAAGAATGTGTTACCCACCTCACCTCTATAGTAATATATCAGCCTCTCTGTAAGGAGGTTCCCAGACAGCCCCAGCCAGCGGATCATTATCATTATCTTTAAGGGCTCCCAAACTTTTGGTCTGACCTTGATCTCGTTAATCCTACTCAAATGTCAGACCAATATATCGTTAATTGTAAAAAAACATTTCATTATCCCTTTGTTCTTAGGGAGTTTCTATATTTTGCTTACTAATTTGGTGCACAGGAAAGAAAATAAATCATCCAAATTGGATCAGAGCACAAGTTAACACTAGTTCCCCAGAAATGTTAACCCATTCCCACAAAGCCAATTTTTATACTGCGGCCTTTTCTTAGAAGACGTCCTCCTTGAAGATCTATCTTCTTCCATGTTTGGACCTTGTCAACAGAACATGGCTAGAGAAGGACGCGGCATCAGACATCATTTATGCTGCATTCCAGGCCTCAATTCCTATAGCAGTGTCTTTCAGGACATTGACATAATATTCTCCCTGGGATCATTATCAGTGAAACACATAACAAACTGCAGGGTGTTCCTTTTCATTAGAATGCATAACCATACCTATGCAAAAGGCATTTGATAATAACAAACTGAGGGGCTCAAAGTGCATATCTCAGTTGTTTGCAGAAGAGCACTTAAGGATATGGTTAGGCTCTGTTCTGTGTTCTGAACTTAAAATGAAGCTAAGGTAAGGAAGATTTCCTACCACAATGCTCCAACCTTATATCAGATTTCATTCACTTCTATTAGGGAATTGGGAAGCACAACTTATTGCAGGTTCAAGGCCTCTTTTTGTAGAGTAGGATCATTCTCCTTGTGGATGTACACTTTCCCAATGGAGTTCTTCTTCAGAAATACACAAAAAGTTGTAGGCTGTTTCTTTTTACAAGCTCTACAAAGCAATTTATTTGCAAACTGTCTCTTTCTGGCAAAAATTGAGAAGGCCTGTATGCATAGTACCATACACTCCAAAGTCTTCACAAATGAAAGCTTTGCTCACTTAGATTTGAACTTGACTAAGCTGGGGCAGCTTCCATGATGACATGGCACAATGCAACATATCCGTGCATCCATTCTTATGTGGAAGCATCAGATATCACTCATACTGCAATCCAGGCCTCAATTACTATAGCAGGGTCATTCAGGACATTGAGGTAATGTTCTCCCTGGGCCTATGATCAGGGAAACATACAACAAGCTTCAGGGTGTTTCATTCCATAAGAGTGAATACATACATATGCAAAATGCCTTTGACCATAACAAAATGCGAGATACAAAGTGTGCATCTCATTTCCTTGTGGAAAAGCACAATTGAAAGGTTAAGGTTAGGTTCTGTTCCCTATTCTGAACTTACAGAATAACTAAGCTGGGGGAGCTTCCAGGATGCAGTGCTGCAACCCTATACTACCATCCATTCACTTCTATGGGGGAATAGTGTGGCAACACTTATTGTAGGTTCCAGGCCTTTGTTTGTAGAGCAGGGTCAATTTCCTTGTGAATGTACACTTCTGCACTGGAGTTATCCTTAGTGAGACACAAAACGAGTTGCACTCTGTTTCTTTTTACCAGGGCTGCACAGTCTTTTATTCACAAACTGCCTTTTACCAGGAAAACTGAGAAAGAAGGCTTGTATGTCTGTTATTTATAGAAACACACACCCAAAAGTCTTCACAAATGAAGGCTTTGCTCACTCAGACTTATCCTGAACTTGACTGCACTGGTTCACCTTTCATAGTGATATGGTACAATCCTATTTATCTACCCATTCATTCTCAGGGGGAAGCATCAGATACCACCCATACCACATCCCAGGCCTCTATTCCTAGATCAGGGTCATTCATTACATTGAGGTAATCTCCCTGGGGCTATTATTAGGGAAACACACAACAAGCTGCAGTACCTTTAGTTCCATTAGAGTGCCTAACCATACATAAGCAAACTGCCTTTGAGTATTACAAAGTGAGAGACTAAAAGTGTTCATCTCAGTTCCTTGAAGAAGCACACAAACCAAAGGATAAGGTTAGGTTCTTTTACCTGTTCTGAACTTATCACAAAGTGAAGTAAGCCGGAGAACCTTCCCTGCCACAGTAATACAACCGAATATCACCTTTCATTCACTCATATAGGGGAATTGCAAAGCCCCACTTATTGCAGGTTTTAGCCCTCTGTTTGTGGAGCAGGTTCATCCTGCTTGTGGATGTACACTTCTGCAATAGAGTATTTCTTTAGGTAACACACAAGTTGAAAGCTGTTTCTTTACATCCAGGTTGCAAAGCCTTTTATTTGCAAACTGTCTTTCACTGGCAAAAATAGAGAAATAAGGCCTATACATCTGTTATGTAAAGAAGCACACACCCCAAATTCTCCACAAATGAAAGCTTTGCTCTCTCTGAATTATCCTGAACTTGACTCAGCTGGAGGAGCCGTGCATGTTGATATGGCACAATACAATTTATTCATACATTTATTTTTATGGGGAAGCATCAGACACTACTCATACTGCATTGCAGGCCTCAATTTCTAGAGCAGGGTCATTCAGGACATTGAGGTACTCTTCTTCCTGGGGCTATTATCAGGGAAACACACAACCTTCAGGGTGTTTAGTTACATGAGGGTGCATAATCATACATATGCAAACTGCCTTCGACCATTGGAAACTGAGACTCAGTTCTTTGCAGAAGCACTGAAACCAAACGATATGGTTATGTTCTTTTCTCTGTAGTGAACTTGTAGTAAAGCTGACTACACCAGGGAAGATTACCTGCCACAGAGCTACTATGGTATATCAGCTTCAATTTACTCCTATGGGGGAATTTGGAAGCTCCACTTATTGTAGGTTCCAGGCCTCTGTTTGTAGAGCAGGATCATTCTTCTTTCGGATGTACACTTCTATACTGGAATTCTTCTTAGGGAAACACTCAAGTTGCAGGCTATTTCTTTTCACCAGGGATGCAAAGTCTTTTATTCACAAACTTTCTTTTACCAGCAAAAATTGAGAAGTGAGCCTTGTACGTCTCGTATGTATAGAAGCACACACCCCAAAGTCTCCTCAGATGAAGGCTTTGCTCACTTAGACTTATCCTAAACTTGACTGAGCAGCTTCCACGATGATATAGCACAATGTAATCTATCCATCCATTCATTCTTATGGGGAACTCTAAGGCATCACTCATACTGCATTCTAGGCCTCAACTGGCAGAGCAGGGTCATTCGGGACATTCAGGTTTCTTCTCCCTGGGGCTATCATGAGGCAAACACACAGCTAGTTACTCAGTGTTTTCTTCCATGACAATGCATGAGCATAGCTATGCAATCTGTCTTTAATTATAACAAGCTGAGAGACTCAAAGTGCACATCTCAGTTCCTCACATAAGCACACAAACCAAAGGATATGGTTAGGTTTCGTTCTCTGTTTTGAACTTATAGTGAAGCTGACCAAGCTGGGGAAACTTCCCTGCCATCCATAGTGCTACAAGTGTATGTCATCTAAAATTCACTCCTATGGTGTTTTTTTGTGTGTGTGTGTGTGTGTGTGTGTGTGTGTGTGTACAGGGGATCGAACTCACAATGTCACATCTGCCATGTGGGCACTTATGCCACTGATGTAAATCCCCAGCTTATGGGGGAATTTTTAATCACTATATATAGTAGGTTCCCGGCCTCTGTTTGTAGAGCAGGATCATTCTGGTAGTGGTGGTACACTTCTCCACTAGAGTTTTTCTCAGGGAAACACACAATGAGTTTAAGGTTGTTTCTTTTCACCATGGCTGGAAATACTTTTACCAGGAAAAATAGAGAAATAAAACCTGCATAACTCAGTTATGTATAGAACTCATAGCAAAGCTGACAAGTCTGGGAAAAATTCCCAGCAGCACTGCTACAACTGTATATCACCTTTCTTTGTGTCATATGAGTGAATTGGGAAACATCATTCATTGTAGTTTCCAGAACTCTGTTTCTAGAGCAGGATCATTGTGGTCATGAATGTACATTTCTCCAGTGGATTTCTTCCTTGAGAAACACACAATCAGTTGCAGGCTTTTCCTTTTCACCAGGCCTGCAAAGCCCTTTATTCACAAACTGCCTTACAGAAGCAAAAAATGAGATAGGAGACCTGTACGTCTGATGTATAGAAGCACACACCCCAAAGTCTTCCCTAATGATGGCTTTGCTCAGTTACTTACCCTGAAATCAACTCAGCAGGAGCACCTTCAATTGTGATATGGCCCAATGTTATTTATTCATCCGGTCATTTTTATGGGGAAATACAAGGCATTACTTATACTACATTGCAGGTCTCAGTTCCAAGAACCTGGTCATTCAGGAAATGAGGTACTCTTGTTTATGGGCCTATTGTCAGGCAAACATACAAAAAGCTGCAGGATGTTTCCTTAAATGAGGGTGCATAACCATATGAAAAATCCCTCTGAGTATAACACACTCAGAGAGTCAAAGTATGCATCTCAGTTACTTGCAGAAGGGCCCAAACCGAAGGATATGGTTAGTGTCTGTTCTCTGTTCTGAACTTACAGCGAAGTTGACTAAGCTGGGGAAACTTCCCTGTTCCAGTGGTACATCTCTATATACCTTCAATTTACTCCTATGAGTGAATTGGGAAGCACCATTTACTATAGGTTGCAGCCTTCTGTTTGTAGAGCAGGATCATTCTGCTCATGGATGTACACTTCAAACACAGAATGAGTCGAAGGCTGCTTATTTTCTCCAGGGCTGCAAAGCCATTTATTTGCAAACTTTTACCACCAAAAACTGAGGAATGAAAACTTTGCAACTCAATTATATATGTAAGCATATTGGGAACCTGGCCTAGATCCCCAATCTTCTGAATGAGTGTACGGCGAGGGCTTAAATAAATGAGACAAGTAGTATGATTTTAGGGCTCCAGGAGGATCCAAGCCCCTGCAGAGTTCTTGACTCTGCAGCTATCATGAGGGCTAAGACAAAGAGTTTCTCTGGATCACCTGTATATATTTTCAAATAGACAAAGAGAGGGGATACTGAGGGAGGTGCTGAGGGTGGTGCCAGAACTGAGCAGGACTTGGGAGTTACTTTAAGGACATCTCCAAGGAGGAAGGAATGCCAGAAATGGAGAACTATGTTATCTCCAAAACGGCCTTTGTGATGGGACTGTGATGCCCTGCAGAGTAAGATGCTTGCAGGGCAGTCTCTATTAACATAATTGATTATGGAGCCAATATGTCCTCAGCTGCGATCTTTTTTACCTTGCCTTTTGAGGTATCTCTGACCTCATTGGCCAGTAAAGGCCTCGGTCAGAACCAGTGATTCATAGAATTTCCTTACTATGAATCAGCTCCCATCGCCAGGCAAGGGGCCTAGGCCTAGGATAGGCTCACAGATAAATAAAATGCCAATTAATAAATTTTAAATCCTGCTCAGAACTGCTTTGTAGTGGTCTCCAACATAAGCACACACTGAAAGTCTTCCCAAATGATGGCTTTGCTCACTTGGACTTATCTTGAACTTGACTCAGCTGGGGCACTTTCCATGGTGATATGGGGAACTATAAAGCACCACTCATTCTACATTCCATTCATTCATTCTTATGGGGAACTATAAAGCACCACTCATTCTACATTCCAGGACTCAATTTTCAGAGCCTGGTCATTCAGGACATAGAGGCACTTTTCTCCCTGGGGCCATTATCAAGGAAAGACTCAAAAAGCTGCAGGGTATTTTGTTACATGATGGTGCATAACCATACATATGCAAACTGGCTTTGAACATAACAAACTGAGAGACTCCAAGTGTGTGTCTCTGTTCCTTGCATAAGCCCAGAAACCACAGGATAGTTAGGTTCTGTTTTCAGTTCTGAACTGATAGCAAAACCTCCATGCCACAAGGTTAGAACTGCATACTGCCTTACAGTCATCCTATGCTGGAACTGGGAATCACCATTTATTGTAGGTTCCAGACCACTGTTTTTACAGCAGAAACATTCTGGTCATGGATGTGAACTTCTCCACTGGAGTTCTTCCTAGGGCAACACAACGACTTGTAGCCTGTTTCTTTTCACCAGGGCTGCAAAGCCCTTTATTTGCAAACTGTCTTTTACCAGCAAAAACTGAGAAATGAGACCTGTATGTCTCAGTTACGTATAGAAGTCTTCACAGTTGATGGCTTTGATCACTTTGACTTTCCTGTACTTGACTCAGCTGGAGCAACTTTCATGGTGATAATGAAACAATACTATTTATCCATCTGTTTATTCTCATGGGGAATTACAAAGCACAATTCATGCTACATTCCAGGTTTGAATTCCTACAGCAAGGTCCTTCAGAAATTGAGGTACTCTTTCCCCTGGGGCTATTATCAGGGAAACACACACCAGTTGTTGGGTGTTTCCTTACATGAGGGTGCATAACCATACATATCACAGGCATATTGCCTGTGACCGTAATACATTGAGAGACTACTTATTTCCATCTTAGTTACTTGCAGAAGCACACAACACAAAGGATACTGTTTGGGTCTCTTCTCTGCTCTGAACTTATAATGAAGCTGCCTATGGTATGGAAATTTCCCTGCCACAGTGCTACAATTGTATATCACCTTCTGTTCACTCTTATGGGGAATTATCAAGCTACACTTACTGTCATTTCCTGGCCTGTGTCTGTAGAGCAGGATCATTCTGGTCATTGATTTACACTTCTCCACTGGAGTTCCTATTAGGGAAACACATCATAAATTGGAGGGTGTTACTTTGTTCCAGGGCTGCATAGTCATCGATTTGCAAACTGTCTTTTACTCGCAAAAAACTGAGAAATGAAACCTGTACATCTCAATGATTTACTGAACCACACACTGCAATGTCTTCACAAACGATTGGTTCTCTCACTTCGCCTTATCCTGAAGTTGACTCAGCTGGGGCACCTTCCATGTTGAAATGTTAAAATGCCCTTTATCCATCCATCCATTTTTATGGGGAAATATAAGTCACAACTCATACTAGATTGCAATTTTCCTTCCCTAGAGCAAGATCATTCAGGACATACACTTCTCCCATGGGTTTTATCAGAAAAACACACAATAAGCTATAGGGTGTTTCATTACATAAGGGCTGCATAGCCATGCATATGAAAACTGCCTTTCACCCTAAATCCCTGAGAGATTTAATGTGTGCATCTCAGTTACATGCAGAGGCACACCAATCAAAGGATACAGTTAGGTTCTGTTCTCTGTTCTGAACTTATACTGAAGCTTACTAAACTGGGGAAGCTTCCCTGCTGCAGTGCTACAATTATATACAGCCTTTCATTCACTCCTATGGGGAATTGCTAAGCACCACTTATTGTGGTTTCCATACCTCTGATTGCATAGCAGGATCATTCTGGTCATCGATTTACACCCCTCCCCTGGAGTTATTACATAAGCACACAACAAGTTGCAGGGATTTTTTTTTCACCAGTGCTGTATATCCTTTTATTTGCAAACTGCCTTTTATCAGTCAAAGCCAAGAAATGAAATTTGTGCATCTCGGTGATTTACAGAGGCACACACACCAAAGTGTTCAGGTATGTTTCATTCTCTGTCGTAGACTTATGTCAAAGATGACCAAGCTGTGGAATCTTTCATACAGCACTGGCACAATTGTATATTGCCATGCATTTACTCCTGTGAGGAATTATGAAGCACCATGGGATTACAAATATAAGCATTCCTGGACCACAGTGAGGATGGGAAAGGGTTCTCTGTATTTCCTCAAGAAGTTCACAGCATTGTGATCTTCAGCATGATTATGTCAGAGATTCAAACATATCTGAACACTTCAGTGTGTGTGCCTCTGTAAATAACTGAAATGCACACGTTCACTCTCTGTTTGTTATGGAGAATGGCAGTTTGCAAATGTGTGGTTATGCATCCCTAGCGCAAAGAAACACCCTGCAGGTTCTTGTCCATTTCCCTAATACCATCAGTGGAGAAGCGTAACACAATGTGCAGAATGATCCTGCTCAATAAACAGAGGTATAGAAGCTACAATAAGTGATGCAGCTCTCCATCCAAACCAGCTCAACCGTGTATTTGGGGGGTCACTGGTTGGGGTACACTGACCTGTTGCTTTGCTTCAGAGACTACATATCAGCTGCTCAGCTAACCCAACTTACATTGCTTAAAGCCTCTTGAAGGGACAAAGAAATAGCCTAGGCAGATCTGTACATATAAATACATGGAGATAGGACCAACTTTATCCAAAATTGAGACAGTTGCTCTTCTTTTCAAGGAGAGTCAAAGAGAGTTGCCTAAGTGGTTCCCTAGATACCCCTTCTTTGTACTGAAGAAACTGGAAGAAGGTCAGTTGTGTACTCATGGCCTCTTGTTGTGACTCCTCTATGACAAACTTTAATGAGAATTATAAACAAGAAAATGAGTATACCAATTCCAACATAAAAGCAAAAGTGAGCCTTGAGATACATAAGTGGATTTAATTGTTCTATAGCATCAGCAAATTTATCCCAATCCTTAACTTGTGTATCAAAAGTAGCTGTCTGTTGTGACACTGACAGAAATTTTCTCTGGAGCACTTATATCCATAGTAATATTCTGATGGATTGCTCCTTGTATATGTCTTTTGATCATACCCCAAAGATGCAGGTTTCTATTATGTGGTAATGGGGTGACACAAAAGCAAGCTATGTTACGATAACACTCTAAACCCTGTTGTAATTCCAAACTTTCAATCTAATCTCCCGTCCAAAGAACAGAAGTCTCCAAAATGTTTACTTGGGTTTGCAATTTTATATCAATTTCTCACTGAATTTTCCATGTGGCATCAGTAGTTTTTGTCCAATTGTTTACAAAGTAAGCAGTTTGTACTGAATGAGCTAGTGCCATAAAGCCAACAGCTGCACTAGCTATCAAAAGGCCTAGGGGGTTATTCCTGTTAGTATTAATGCAATCATCCTCTTGGCCTCATTACCAAGTCTTTTAATTAAGGTCTCCACCAAGAGGGAAGTAGGTGAGTGATACCAAGTCTCTGTTCAATTGACTGGAAGCCAAACTCCAGACATCCTGCTCATGATCATTATGGCAGAGTCCTTAGATGTTCAGGTATGATACAATGGGTTAGATAACAATTAGTACACGAGAAGATATTTTGTTGCCATTGTATGTTCCCTATCAATAGTACACGAGAATCATAAACACATACATTTATTTTTATATAACTATGACCTCATAATACTACTTTGACTTTTCCTCCATTTACTGGCTGCAGATGTCCAATCTGTAACCATCCAGCATGAAAAGGTAGGGCTAATTTCCACAAAGTATGTTGTATGGGTCTAGTTTTGTCATTGATAATGAGTTAGGGGATGGGAGGATTGAGGCCTCTGACCATGTAATGTGGGACAAGGGAGAGTCTGAAAAGAAAATCCTGTGCCAATATCAATCCCTTCCCAGATGGAATCCTCTGGGGGACCAATTTTTGAAGGCATAATTAAATTTGTGTATAGCCTGTCCATGGTATGGATCCCTGTAAGTCTGCCAGGCACCTGTATCACCTTCTTCAAAACAAGGGGCATGAGCCTCAGGAATACAGCCAGGAATGTTGGGTTTAAAATCCCTTACAAGGTAACCATCTAAAGGAATAGATTTTAAGGTTAATAGGGCCAATTGTCCTTTAGACAGTTGTTCTTTCCAAATCTGATCCACAGCTGATACGTATGGGCTAGAATCCTGCTGTAGATGGGCCATGCATAAAGGTGAATATACAAAATGAGATGTAATGTTAAGTCTAGCCTGTTCTTGTAAATGCATTAAAATTTGGGGGCCAGGCAGAATAGTATAGGTTGTTATTGCTTTCTATTGAATGGAAAATCTCTGGGGGTTCAACCACATGTAAGGAGTCTGAGCAAGGGTGGATTAGGTATATATATAGGCCCAATAGTCCTTTCCCTGAACTATAGGAATACATACTGTAGCAGCTAGTAAAGCAAGCATCACAAGGAAAAGATTTTCAGGTGACTGAATCAAACCCTGGCGTTTGACTAGGTGGTGAGACTCACAAACTGCTGCAGGGCTTCCCAGGACAGTGGATGATGTGCTATCAGGTTCATTGCTTGAGGTCTTGATGGAAGGTTTGATACATCATGCACGTGGGTTGGATGTTGGCCACATAACTGCCCTGATGTTCATAATGTCTCCTAATTATCTGTGGAAATGCAAGCATAATTTAAAGGTGACACTGGACAATTCCAAATACCTGTTTCAAGGTCATGCCAAGCTGAATTTAGAAAAGCTGAAACATATATAGCAAAGTTTTGACCCTGTGGCCCCCCTTTTGTCTAGCTTGTTGATTTTTTAGTTTAAAATCAGTGTGTTTGATTGTTGATTGATCTTGGGGATTATGGGGTATCCCTATAACATGCTTCACATTCTAGTTATCAGGAAAACTCTGAAAATGTTTACTAATATAAGCAGTAGTAATATCAGGTTTTATTATATGTGACATCCCTAAGTTGGCAAAAGTTGATAAACAACACTGTATGACATGCTGACTTTATTTAGCTGAATGACAGGTAGAATGGAAGTTATCTATAGCGGCATGAATATATTTAAGTTTGTTAAAAGAGGCTATATGATTAATATTTATTTGGCATAACCAATTGGTTCTAATACCCTTGGAATTGCAACTCAGTTGAGGAGTAGACCTAGGAATAAGTTGACAGACAGGATCCGACATCACAATTTGTCTAACTTGTAGTAATTTTAAATTTCTTTAGTAGAGACTTAGAAATATGATGAAAGAAATTATGGAATTGTCTTAATTTATTAAAAATGGAAACCATATTTACAAGAGCATCTGCATTATAATCACCTAATGACAATGAATCTGAGAGACTGGAAAAGGTTCTAATATGATCAGTAAAGAATGGAGCTGTTCTACCTAATAAAGCCCTTAGCAGTTTTAAAAACAACTGTAATAGTATAGGCCTGTGATGACTCAATTGCAGTTGTTCTTTTACCAATGTTAATAAAATCTTTAACTCTTCCTGCATAGAAGTACCAATGGCCTTCATTACAAACTGATTTTCAGATTTGTTTTGTTTAAATAAGGGCACAATACGGAGAGCTACAATGCCTGTCTGTCTTATGATGGCTGACATAGGGGAGTGGCAAGAGTATTCTGTGAAACAGACTAAGGGGATCCTAAGCCAATCAAAGCTGTGGGGGTGGGTCTAGTCAACTAAGGAGTCCATGATTGGCTGTTTAATATAGTGACATCAGTTCCTATATCCAGCAATCCAATAAGAGCTTTTCCATTTAACTTAATAGTACAAGCAACTCTATGAGCTGAAATACCCTGGGAAAAATAGAATTCCTAGTTTAAAGGCTCATTTCTATTATGCTAACATTTGCGGTTAAAGACAGAAGTGGAAATGTCAGTAGAAATCAAAATTGACTTTTCTCTCCCCAACTAATGAATGCAAGAAGTCCCTGGTAAAATTGTGTACTCTGACTGGTCTGATGGAACAGGGAAACCAGGGAAGCAGAGAGACTGTTGCTTGTCTGATTCAGACTGGATATAACTGGGTCTGGATCATTGGAGTACTGACTGGTCTTTTGTTTTTATTGGAGTCTTTCATTTGGGTACATGGTTTGCTTCTCTGCAACAGTGTGCCATTTTTACAAAATTTAGATTTACAATGTTTCTTCCAACGTAAGCCTTTCATGCAATGGGGACACAAATTAGGCACAGCTTGAGTAACTAAAGTGACTGGCACCTTCAGAAGTGCAACACAGTGTTGGTTAGTGTGTCCTTGCTTGCCACAGGTAAAACATTTAATCAGATGGAATTTATTGTCAAGGTTTTGGGATATAGACTGTCACATGAGCACCAAAGCATCACTGGTGGATCCAACATCTTGGCACACATGCATGTAAACAGATAAATCTTTAGTGTGAACTACTGAGACTAATGCTTATTTACACTCATCTTGGTGTTCTCATATGCTAATTGACAAGCAAGCATTTTAGCCACCATTTTGTGAGAAACCTGCCTAGTTACAGCCTCCTGGAATCATGCTGCTATGGGGAAGTATGAAGCACCACTGATTGTAGATTCCATGCCTCTGTTCATAGTACAGGGTCATTCTACACAATAAGTTGCAGGGTGTTTCTTTGCACCAGGGTTGCATAACCATACATATGCAAACTTCATTTCATCATTACAAACTGAGAAACTCAATGTGTGCATCGCAGTTATTTACAAAGGCACACAAACACCAGTGTTCAGATATGTTTGTACCTCTTACCTAACTAAACCCATGCCAAAGCTGAAGAAGCTGTGGAGCCTGCCATGGGGAAATGGTAAAATTCTAAATTTCCTTCCTTTCACTCTTATGGGGAATTATGAGGCGTCATTTATTGTAGTTTCCACACCTCTGTAAGCAGAGCAGTATAACTGCACAATGAATTTGATGTCTCCACTGGAGTTCTCATTAGGGAAATGCATGACAAGCTGTAGTGTGTTTCTTTGTATCAACGCTGCATAACCACACATATGCAAACTGCATTTCACCATTACAAACTGAGAAACACAAATGTGCATCACAATTATTTACAGAGGCACACATACCAAGGTATTGAAATATGTTTAGATCTCAAACGTAGACTTACACCAAAGTTGACCAAGCCATGGAAGCTCCCATGATAAAATGGCACAATTCTTCTTTCCTTCCATTCACTCCTGTGAGGAATTATGAAGCACCACTTATTGTAATTCCCATGCCTCTGTTCATAGAGAAGGATCATTCTGCATGTTGATTTTCAATAGTCCACTATAGTTCTCATTAGGGAAATGTACAATCTGTGGGGTGTTCCTTTGCACCAGAGCTGCACATACATTTGGAAAGTGCCTTTACTGAAAGAAAAAAAAAAAGACAAGAAAGAAAAGAAAAAAAGAAAAGAATCTCAAGATGTGCATCTCAGTTGTTTAAACAGGCACACATACCAAAGTGTTCAGGTAGGCTGGGTGCTGTACCATGAATTTATATGAAGTTGGCCTAGCTGTGGAACCTTCTAAACCAACATGGTACAATTTTCTATCACCTTACAGTTACTCCTATGGGGAATTATGAAGCACCAATGATTGTAGTTCCCATGCCTCTTTTGGTAGAGCAAGATCGTTCCGCATGTTGAGTTACACTGGAATTCTGATTGGGGAAATGCACAACCTGCAGGGTGTTTCTTTGCAGCAAGGCTGCAGAAACGTACATATGCAAACTGCCTTTCACCATTACAAACTGAGAAACTCAACCTTTGCATCTCAGTTATTTACAGAGTCACACTCACCAAAGTTTTCAGGTATATTTGTATCTCTGACCAAGACTCAGGCCAATATTGATGAAGCTGTGGAGGCTTCCATGAGGAAATGGTAAGATTCTATATATCCCTCCTTTCACACCTGTGAGAAATTGTGAAGCACCACTTATTGTAGCTTTCACAACTCTGTCCACACAGCAGGATCATTCTACATTTGAGTTCCACTTCTTAACTGGAGTTCTTATTAGGGAAATATGCAAAAAGTTTCAGGGTGTTTCTTTGCTCAAGGGCTGCATAGCTATATATATATGCAAATTGCCTTTCGCCAAAAAGAACCGAGAAATGTAACCTATGCATTTCAGTTACTTTCAGAGATACACACATTAAAGTGTTCATATAGGTTTGGTTCTGTGTCCTAGACTAATGGAGAAGTTGATGAAGCTATGGAACTTTCCATGCCAACATGATAGAATTGCATGTCACCTTTCATTCACTACTAGGGGGAACTGCTATGCAACACTTATTTTAGTTTCAATATCTCTCTTCATAGATCACGATCATTCTGGACATTGAATTATACTTCTCCCCTGGAGTTCCCATTGGGGAAATGCACAGTAAATCTAAGGGTGGATAGCTGCAGGGCCTTGGAGAGCTTGGGTGCCCCCCACCAGAGTGCAGAACACAAACGAGCTCCAAACTTCAGTGGAGCGGCCTGTGCATGCCGCAACCCAGAGCTCACTGGCCCCCACCCACCCAGGAGCAAGGCCCCGGCACTGTAGGCCTGGGACTCGCCCAGGCTTGCCCTGGCACAGTTGGTGCTCTGAACTCCTTGCAGCTAGACTCAGGGTCTGGGCAGCATCATACTCCAGGGTACACTCTGCCTAGCTCCCTGGGACCAGGAGGCCTTGGCCCCCACCCAGTTAAGGCGGACGCTTGACCTGCATGCCCCAGGAGGCTGCCCTCACTGGCTGTGCACAGGATCCAGCTCTACCAGGTCCCGCAACTCAGTGTGAACCAAGACTCAACGCGAACCTCAGGGGAATGCCCAGCAATTCTCCCAGGACATAGAGGTATGCAGCCCAGCCCAGCTCAGCCCAGGAACCCGGAGCTGCTCAGCAGGGACTCACCAACATAGCTGCAGGGCCTTGGAGAGCTTAGGTTCCCCCCACCAGAGTACAGAGCGCACGCGAGCCCCATACTTCAGTAGAGTGGCCTGTGCGCATCTCATTCCAGAGCTCACCGGCCCCCGCCCACCCAGGAGCAAGGCCCCGGCACTGTAGGCCTGGGACTCACCCAGGCTTGCCCTGGCACACTTGTTGCTCTGAACTCCTTCCACCTAGACTCAGGGTCCGGGTGGCATCATACTCTGGGGTACACTCTGCCTAGCTTCCTGGGACTGGGAGGCCTTGGCCCCCACCCAGTTAAGGCAGAGGCTCGACCTGCATGCCCCGGGAGGCCGCCCTCACTGGCTGTGCACATGATCTGGCTCTACTGGGTCCCGGGACTCAGCGTGACCCAAGACTCAACGCGACCCTCAGGGGAATGCCCGGTCAGCCTCGCAGGACACAGAGCCACATAGGTTCTAGAAGAAAATGACAAAACATGAGACCAAGAGGCAGTCTCAGTACCCCAGCCCACTAAGAACAAACCCAAGAGACACTGAAATGGAAGACACTGGGAGTCACACAAATGGACTTTCTGAAATGATAGAAAATGCAATAAAGAAACAGCTTGATGAAGCTATAGAGAAATTCAAATGAGAAATATTCTCTCAGCTAAAAAATGAAATGCGAAACATTATTAAAGAAATGTGTGTATCTAAAGAGCAAGATAAAAAGATAGAAGAACTCAGGAAAATGATCAAAACTTTGAATGAACAATATAAGGCACAAACAGAATGCATGAAACAGATGCAAAGGGAAATGCAGGAAATGAAAAACTCCATGGAAAGTTTGAAAAACCGCATAATGAAGCTGAAGATAGAATCTCAGATCTTGAAGACAGCCTGGGAGATCATGGCCACGAAAGAAAAGATCTCCTAAAAATAGTAAGGAACCAAGAAACAACAATTCAACAGCTGCAAGACGATGCCAAGAGAAATAACATAAGATTCACAGGCATAAATGAAAAAGCAGGGGTCAATACTAATGACCTACGAAGACTATTCACAGAAATCATAGCAGAAAACTTTCCAAACATGGGAAGAGAATCTGAAATAC
>RJWM01016194.1:0-46034 GCA_004363535.1 Dasyprocta punctata | reverse complement strand
TGCTGTCTTCAAGATCTGAGATTCTATCTTCAGCTTCATTTAAGCAGTTTTTCAAACTTTCCATGGAGTTTTTCATTTCTTGCATTTCCCTTTGCATCTGTTTCATGCATTCTGTTTGTGTCTTATATTGTTCATTCAAGGTTTCGATCATTTTCTTAAGTTCTTCTATGTTTTTATCTTGCTCTTCTTTAGATACACAACATTTCTTTAATAATGATTCTCATTTCATTTTTTTAGCTGAGAGAATATTTCTGATTTGAATTTCTCTATAGCTTCTTCAAGCTGTTTCTTTATTGCATTTTCTATCATTTCAGAAAGTCCATTTGTGTGACTCCCACTATCTTCCATTTCAGTGTCTCTTGGGTTTGTTCTTTGTGGACTGGGGGACTGAGACTGCCTCTTGGTCTTTCGTTTTGTCATTTTCTTCTGGAATCTATGTAGCTCTGTGTCCTGCGAGGCTGGCCGGCGTTCCCCTGAGGTTCGCGCTGATTCTCGCAGCGTGCAGGATCGCGGGACCCAGTAGGCTGGGTCCCGTGTGCAGCAAGGAAAGGCGGCCTCCCGGGGTGTGCGGGTGGAGCCTCCTCCTTCACTGGGTGGGGGCCAAGGCCTCCCGGTCCCAGCAAGCTAGTCGGGGCAGCGTGAGTGACGTGGACCCGACCCTGGTTCTGTCCGCAAGTTCAGCCCAACAGCTATGCCTGCGGGGCAAGCCCAGGCCGGTCCCAGACCTACAGTGCTGGGAGCAACCCTGCTGGGCGGCGGGGTCTGCACCCGAGCTGTGGGATGGCACACGCTCGAGCCACTCCACTGAAGAATGCAGCTGGAGTGCACTCTGAACTCTGGTGGGGGGGGCCCAAGCTCTCCAGGTCCCTGCAGCTATGTTGCTCAGTTCCCGGTGAGCAGCTCTGGGGTCCTGGGCTGATTTGGGCTGGGCTGCATACCTCTGTGTCCTGCGTGGCTGGCCGGCGTTCCCCAGAGGTTCGCGCTGATTCTTGCGGCGTGCAGGATCGCAGGACCCCGGTTTATAGTAATTATTCAAAAAATATTTCTGCACTCATTATAGCTAAGTGTAGCTATTCAAATGCATGTTTTAAATAAATAATTTCAAAAGGTTGTCTGTTTTCTTCACATTTTTTATTGCAGTGTGAACCTACTTTTTTTTCTTTTCTTCAGTGTTCTTTCTGATAGGAGCTGTTTAAGAGTTACAGCTGGTCCCACCTCAGGAGATCTTGATGTTAATGTCCAGAGGACTCTAGACAACAACTTAGCAACTGAAGCTTATGAAAGAAGAATTAAGCGTCTTGAACAGGAAAAACTTGAACTCAGTAGAAAACTTCAAGGTAAACATATTTAAGGATAATATTTTTCTTTTGAATTGGTAACATCATGTTATAACCTGTATTCCAAGTACTGACTTTATCTTAAAATCAAGTCTTTTATAAGTGGTGAAAAGTCACATATTATATGTATATAGGACATGGTATAATACCGTTTATGTAAAAACACAATTAATAGTAAGCAGTAACAAACTATTTGTTTCCCATTGTGTGTGTGTGTCTGTGTGTGTGTGTGTCCATGTATAAATGTGTGGGAAGAAATACATCTGGGGAAGGAAAAAGAGACTACGAAGACAACGGGGACTCTTCTCACCCCAGTACAACACTTTAATGACTTTCAGATCATATTTGATCTTTAAGAATTATTGCTCCTCTCCCATTGTCACTCTTTGTAGCATTGTCCCTGTCATATTGTTTGGTGATGTTTTGAATGCACAAAAGTGAACCTTTTGTAAGTTTTGACCTAGTTTCTCACATTAGCAAAAATCATTACCAATTTCTCCCTGCTTCAGCCCTCTGATGGTAGCAACATAAATCTCAAAGTTATAATATCTAAACTACATCAATCTCAGTTTCAAGCAAGCCTTTTATAATGTCCTGGTTATAATTTTCCAGGGAATTTTGAGGTCTGTAAGTCTCTTATTTAATTAGGTTCTTGGTAAGAAATTAAGAACAGTGAATTGTGAGGATAAATTCCATTTGTCAAATTGCATTGTAGCCCTAGCACTGAAGAATAAGTTTAATTTTTAAAAACATTTGTGAATCTGTAGTTTTCTAATTATCCTTGCAGAGCTCTGTAGTCTTGTATTTCTCATTCTCTGTGTTAAAGATGTCATCGTCTTGATATCTGGGCTTCTGCAGCTTCTACATCTTGAAGTAAGCTTCAGTGAGGTGTTCTGAGGTTTTCATGTAGTTGATACCAAGTTTTGTAGAGATGGTGGTGACAGCTTTCCAGTGTGTTCTATGCAGAGGAACTCCATTGAGGTAAAGAGGTCCAGTCATAGTCACAGTAGCAAGCTGCTGCTTACTTGCTTCCAGAAAACCTCACTTTTCCCTCGTGGTACTCAGTGTGATAAAGATGGTCCTAGGAGTGATTCTAGCTTGTATTTTCTTAAATGTTGACTGAGGGTTTTATTTTGTGGCTTTGTAGCTTTTGAACTACATACTGGTAGCACAGTATCTAGGCATTTGGCAAAGCTTAAAATATCCAAGTACCACCATTCTCATCATCGCCAGCTGGTTTTGCAATAGGAAGAACTTTCCTTTTTTTTTCCCTTCAATCTTGGATTTAACCAGCTGAGTGGTTTCTCTTATATGGCATCTCTGGAATACATAGCAGATTGAGGGTATCTTCCAATTTCTCTAACCACAACAGGGGTTCATCTATAGGAAACTCCTCCTTTTTGGGGCTTTTTAACCTCAGGGTAATGGTGGCGAACTTGTGGCATGTGTGTTGCAGCAGGCTGTTTGTTACTATTGAAAGGTATAAAAGGTTTGCCATAATGCTGTAGGGTTACCCTCTTCAACTGTAGTAGTGGCACCAGCATTCTTGGCCTCCGGTTTTTTTTCTTCTTGGTATCTGGCCTCTTAGTTTTTGCACTCACTGTTTTATAAGATGGGCTCCCTGGTGTCTTAATTCCAGTGTTCCTTAGATTCCATCATCACCTGCAACTCTGTATCTCCCTTTAATTACTGTTTCACTGTTCTTATACTGTGTTATCAGATTTCCGTCACTGTGACAAAATATACAACTTAAACAGAGGAAAGATTTACCTTGGCTCGTGGTTTCTCCGATTTTAGTCTGTGGTGGCCCATTTGCTTTTGGACCCTTGGTGAAGCAGTACATCATAGTGGTAGAAGAAGCTGTTATCTTTTTGGTAGCTAGGAAACAGGCAGAGAAAACAATGTCAGGCTTCTCTTCAGGGTTACCCTTGAAGTAACTCATTTCCTGTATCTAGCCCCTGTCTCCTAATGAATCCACAACTTCCCAGTAGTGCCAGTGAACAGTCCTTTAACATGTGAGCATTTGGGAAGCATTTAAGGTTCAAAGCAGCATATACTCTCATTTCTCATTCTTTTTTTTTTGAATTTCTTATTCTGTAGTCAATAATAATCATACTTCCACATACATCCTCAAAGGTGTAATTCTACTTTTTGTCATAAAACACAGCTTTGCATTTGCACCTGTGCAGCTTAAGATAGCATACTTAAAACACACAATAAGTTGACTTTTACCATTTCAAATTCATGAACACCAGCTCTAAATGCTATCCAATAGGTTTATTTTTCTTCCCCAGCTCAATTATTTACCGTGTTATAAAATCTACTAATTATTTCTGAGTCCGTATCTTTACCTGTCAGTTATTTAACGCAACGAAGCATTTTTCCCTCCAGTTAAAACTTGGTTGTTGTTTTTTTCCTTCTGGGGCACTTTACTCTCCTAGTTTTTCTTTTTCTTCATTAAACAGCCCTTCTGGAGTTGCGTTTACTGATTTTTCCTTAGCTCTGACCTTTGATTGTTAGAGTGCCCTAGAATATTACCAGCTTTCTTTATTGTCAGAAGAAAAACTTTATGGCCATCTGTAAGCCTTCTCTTTTCTTTTCATCCCACATCTGATCCATCAGCAAAGCAGGTTAACTTTGCCTGTTTTAATAGATTCATGATCTGAGTATCACTCACTGTACGGCTCTGATCCTTTGTCAAACCACCATTTGTTCTCCTCCATATTATTGCAGCAACTTATTAACTGATTTCCTCTACTATACATTTTCCTACCCCCTTTACTACTTTTCCAGTTTGTTTCCAAAACAGGTAATTATATGAAAATATAATTTAGATCATTTTATTTCACTGTCTTATCTCTGCTCCCAAAGTCTTCCAAACTCATATTAATAACCAAATTAATTTCAGTGGCCTAAGGTCATGTATGATGAGACTTCTTACCTACTTCATTTTCTATTACTTTCTTCCTTGTTTTCTTTATTCAGGCCACCCAAGGCCCCTTGCTGTTCTTTCCACAGCCAAGCAGGACTTCCCTCTTCCCTACCCTGGATCTTTGCATTAGCTACTGCCCTACCTTAAATAGTCTCCCTTTGATAGTCACAGGACTTACTCAGTTACGTCTTTACTTAAACCAGGTCTGTATTTCAGGGAGGTTTTCAATGGAGACTTTACTGATCATCCTATTTATAATTCAATCTCAGCTCCATCCTCACTCAGGATTCCCCTTTTATGGTTCATTTTCTCCAAAATGAAAGATATTGCATACAATCTGGTTTTTATATTTTGCGAATGAAGGAATGCATGTATTAACAAATAATTAAGAACTTGTAGCTCCTAAGAGAACAAATCAAGTTACACAATCATAAAATGTTACAGTCATACTTTTTGAGGGCAAGTAGAGAAAGACACTGTTGTCATCAGTAGAACAGACTATTTTCTGTTCTTCAATAAATTGCCAAAATTTCTGCATGTGAATTACTTCCCGTTTTATAAAAAGGCCTTGATTGATTGACTGATTACAGTACTAGGGAATAAACCCAGACCTTTGCCCTGGCTTTATTTTGGGTGGTGGTGGGGGGCCAGGGTTTTACAAGTTGCTTCACTGTCCAGGCTGGGTGTGAGTGTTTGATCCTCCTGCCTTAGTGCTGGGATTACATGTATGTACTACCATTCCTGGCTTCTTTGTCTTTTTATTTTTATTATTATTATTGTTGTCTTTTTGAGACAGGGTCTCACTGTGCAGTTCAGGCTGGCCTTGGGCTCACTTTGTAGCCCAGGCTGGTCTTGAACTTGCAATGATCTTCCTGCCTCAGCCTCCTGAGTGCTGGGATTACAGGAGTGCACCACACCTGGCTTATCTTTTTAATATGATGATAGACATATAGTAATATGTGCTAGCACTCTTTTATGTGCATGAACAGTAAATGTTTATATATATGTGCAACTTGTAACTCCATCCATATCAACATATAGGATATTTCCAACATAGCAGTCTCCTCCTGTTCTTTCCTGCTTTGTACTCCGCCATTCTAAAGTAAACTCTATGCTAATTTCTTTCACTATTGATTAATTTTTAACTGTTTTTGGACTTTATATAAATGATGCAGTACTATCTAATGCTCAATTTTGTGTCTGGTTTCCTTTACATATCATGTTGTTTTTGAGATTCACCCATGTGTTTGGGGTGGGCCCACTTCCTCAGGCAGAACTTTGTCTCTGAAATCCTCCAAATCCTTAAGAGATTTCAGTCTTGAGTTTTACCACCTCTCTTGAGTTTCGATGTAGCACCCAGCTGCAAAATATTTATTACAGGGATAACAGCACCATTCGTGAAGGGATCCTGAGGTTTGCAAATATTGTACCAGCCCTATTGTGCTCTCCAGAAGCTTTGGAGATTTTTCTTCAGGCTTGCTAAGTCAAACTTGAACCTAAATTCTCTCACAGAAATGGACAAAGCTCCCAGGTTAGAAGCATTTCTGACAGACCTGTCACCTCAGCAGAGCTCACTCCTCTCTGGTTAATTTTGGTTTCATCATCTTTGCTTTCCCAGCTCCATGCTGTTTTTGAAAGTAAGAGTTTTTTCCAACTTCATAAAATATACAGTGTATATATAAAAGCAATACAGCAATGAATGAAATGTTGATTCCTATTACATTACAAAGGCTACACTGGATTTTAGCCAAAAGGCTGAGAAGCAATCCTCTTACATGACAAATGAGAAATTCTTGTGTCCCAGGGGTTTCTTTTACTGAATTCTTTTTGATTCTTTTTTTTTTTTTTTTTGCGGCACCGGGGATTGAACTCACAGCCTTGCGCCTGCCAGGGCAGGCACTTAAGCCACTGAGCCAAACTCCCGGCCCTGGTTTTTTGAGGCAGGGTCGCACTATGTAGCTCAGGTCGACCTTGCGTCGCGTTGTAGCCCAAGCCGGCCTCGAACTCACAACGCTCCGCCTACCTCAGCCTCCCGAGTGCTGGGATTAAAGGCGTGCGCCACCACGCCCGGCTTCTTTTTGATTCTTAAAGAATATTGTTAAACATGATTTGTATCATTCATGCAAAGCAAATTCCATGCAAGTGTAAGTTCATTATCTTTTGATATTAATACAATTCATAGCTAAGGCATAAGGTGACTTTTAAGCTGATTGATCATTTACTAAGCACTGATGAGCCAGGAATTGTGCTGCATATGACCAGGGAGATAATAATTATTAGATAAGTACACAAATTCCCACCCTTGCGATGCTTACATTCTACCCTTAGGAGAGAGACAATAAAATTCAAAGTTGGGTCATTAGCTGGTGGCAGGGAATGTAGAGGAAATACTAGATTTTGATGGAAAAGAGAGAAGATGAAGCTGGGCACAGTCGGGCAGACCTATAATCCTAGCCTCTGGGCAGCTGAGGCAGAAGGATCACAAGTTCAAGCCCAGTAATGATTTGTGCTAATTCAGAATAGTTACAGTAAGGGAGAGACTTGTTACTTGGAAATCTTTCCATAAATAGTAGGAAACCTATTTTAGGACAAAAGGTGGCTTCATTTCTGATATAAAATCGTTTTGAAGTTTTCTTTATTCGACATCTTTTTGTGTTAACGGAGAAGAAAACTCAGTATAGTTAGTGTTTCCTTTAATACCTTGGATCTTCTCATTAGAAACACAAGGTAAAGCCTGTAATTTCAGCTACTCAAAAGGCTGAGGTAGGAAGAATTGTGAGTTCAAGGCTAGCCTGGACAATTTGAGATCCTGTGTTAAAAAATATATATTAAAAACAGGGCTGGGTATGTAGCTCAGTGCTCCCTGGGTTCAATTCCTAGTACAACCCAGTACAGATCGAAACAAAAACCCACTACAAGATAAGTTAATATATCTACTTTAATTATTTTAATTAAATTGAGGAGCCAGTGCTATCTATAGATGAACCTTAACTTACAAAGCTAGGACTTCTATGTATTACATAATGGCATGTTTAAGCCTCCCTTCACACATCAGACTTAGTGCTGTGTATACAGACTTTTTGACTTATCACATGTTACTGCTCTTTGCTAAGACAGATGGGCGCAAGTAGTTGATTCAGTAGCAGAGTATAACAACAATACTTCAAACCGAAAATCTCACCTATTAAGAGAATCATTTGTATGTTGCTTTTTAAATAGATGTAATAAATTTTAAAGACATGTAATGGAAGTTTTATGACAATTTTAAATGTGTACACATGTTCTTTGTCGGGATAACTGTTCTGATCTATAGAACTATATAAGGATTTTTCTACAAAGAAGTATATTAATAAATATTGAAAAATTTTAAAGTATGTCAATATTTTTTCATTCTTTCTCTTATTCTTGTTTTAAAAGAATCAACACAGACTGTCCAAGCTCTACAGCATTCAACTGTTGATGGTCCACTAACAGCAAGCAAAGATTTAGAAATAAAAAATTTAAAAGAAGAAATTGAAAAACTAAGGAAACAAGTAGCAGGTAAATTTCTGTGACCCATCATTAATCAAGTTTGGTAGATTTCAAAAAATAATGTATTTTTACCTAGTTTCTTCCCTGTGTTACATGTTGTGAGTTATGTTTCAGTGAGGGAAAGGCAAATAAAAATGGGTTCTGCTGACAAGGAGTTCTGTTCTGGTCTCGGAAGCAGATATATAAATAGTTGGAATGAATTTGAAAAGACTGGGGGAAAATAAGCAGGTACATGGAGAGGAGCATCTAACCCAGAATTAAAGAAAGCAAGGATGACTTTTTCAGAAGACTTACTTTTAGTTGTGGAAATTCAGTTGGAATTTGTCTGACAAATCATGTAAAGAAAAGATACTATGATTGAGGAAAAGGAGGGACACTGTAGACAAGGGAACTGTACATATGTAGATATTAAGGTTTGTGAAAATTCATTTTCATTGTAACAAAGCACATTTTTCAATGCATTCCTGAGATTGATTAAAATTGACAAATGTTGGTGCACCCCTGTAATTCTAGCACCTGGAAGGCTGAGGCAGGAGGATTGTTGCAAGTTCAAGACCAGCCTGGGCTACAACGTGAGCTCAAGGCCAGCCCGAACTGTGTAGCAAGACCCTATGTCAAAAAGACCAAAAAAAAAAAAAAAAAAAAAAAAAAAAAAAAAAAAAAAAAAAAAAAAAAAAAAAAAAAAAAAGCAAAAAACTGACAAATGTTTATAGACATATTTTATTCATTCGTTGTTAATCCAGCTAGCCAATAAATCTTTATTGAGCACCTACTGCATACCAGGTATTGTTTCAAGCTTTCAAAATGCAATACTAATAATACAATATGTTAGGAGATGATGAATACCTAGAATTAGAATAAAATAAAGAGAACGAGTTTACATGTTTGAGATGAGGAGTTTTAACCATTGAAAGTAGGTAAGTCCTGAAATAGGCCTGCATGAAAATATGATATGGTTACAAAATTAACTGACTCCAGACAGTAATATGGAGAATTTGTGTTCCAGGGACAAAGACCAGCCAGTACAAAACCCCCAAGTCAGATAGTGCTTCATGTGTAAACAGAGGACAGTATGGCTGGAACAGAATGAATAGGAAGGGAAAATGAAAGGACTTGAGGTTAGGGAGGTAATGGGATAGAAGAGCTTGTTGCCTTATCAATAGCATCTTGCCGGTTATTGTAGTCTTTACTTTTTATTCTGAGTGAAATGGGAACCCGTTTTCAGAATTTAGAGGTATCACGTGATCTAAGTAATTGGAGAGTTACAGAGAAGGGCACTATATTAGCTAGAATCATCAGGTGTCTCCAGACCTTTTCAGATGTTTCCAGTAGAGGTAAAATAGATGGAAGGAGAACTGGCATAGGGGAGCATGACTGTAGTCTCGAGGCTGAGGCAGGAGGATCACAAGTCTGAGGCCAGCCTGGGTTGCATAATCTAAATCCTATTTCAAAAAAAAAAACCACAGTACTTTATACTAAATACATATGGAGTTCTTAAATCTGAGCATATTTCTAAAAGTGGCTTGCTTCCTTAGAAATATGTCTATTAAATTTCTGTAATTTGGGTTACAGATGTGGCTGAGTGGTAGAGCTCTTGCTTAGCATATCCAAGTTCCTGAGTTCAGTCCCCGTTAACTCCTTTCTCCTCAGTTTTGTAACTCTGTATGTCTGAAAATGGATTGTATCTGGAACATGGTTAGTGGAATAATTTGCATTAGTCCCAATGATAAAACATTAAGAGTGGCATTAGACATCATATTTTAGAGTCATACGACACTAAAAAAGCAGTGGAACATAAGAGCAGCTAGAATAGTCAGTGATTTATGTTCAAAGAGGAAATATGGAAATGGAAAATTTACTTAAGAGTTTATATCAGATTTATGTTTTCTTATAAAAGAATACGGTTTTGCATAATAGTAGTTTTTGAAATCTTGTTTTAAAATTAAAAACTGCAGTGAAATAGATTAAAAACATTCAAATCAACCATCTAGTAGTTGAGTGCTTTATCAAAATAGTTGTGAGCTTTGTTGGCTCAATGTATTGGCTAAATTTTAAATTCTAAAACATTATGCTCTCATTTACATTACCATTTTGCCAGTATTCAAAGGGAATCTGTGTTGTCATCTAAACTAGTATATATAGAATAACAGTAAATGATTCCATTTTTAGAGAAACTGCAAGTGATATTATATTTCTAATTTTGGTGTTCATATAGTCATTATCAATATACAGAAATACAACCGACTTTTGTACATTTGTTTTAAATTCCGTAATAGGGCTGAACTTAGTTCTAGAAGAGTTGTTTTTTTTTTTTTTTTAAGATTCCTTGGGATACTGTACGCTAACAATTACGCTGCCTGTAAATAGAAACCATTTTTATCTCTCCCTTTCTGATCTGTATTTTTTTTACTTTTCTTGGCTCTTTGCATTAGCTAAAGGGTTGAAGAAGGGCATCCTAGTGTTTCAATGGTAGCATTTAGTTTTCCATCTTTAAGCATAATACTAGTTGTAGGCTTTTATAGGTAACTGTTTATCAAGTTAAAAGTTCTAGTCACGTGTGGAGGTGCACAATTATAACCCCAGCAATCTGGGATGCTGAAGCAGAACGATCACAAATCCAAGCCAGCCTGGGTAACTTAGTAAGACCCTGTCTCAAGATTAAAAAATAAGTAAGGAAAGATGAGGGGGGGGAAGAAAGGGATAGGAATGTAACTAGTGTAAAGGCAGTGGATTCAACACCACCCCCCAAAAGTTACAAGTTTTCCTCTTGTTTTTATATTTCTTAGATTTTTAAAAGTAATAAATGGGGGCTGTGGATTTAGCTCAGCAGTACAAGCACCTGCTTGGCAAGTGTGAGGTTGCGAGTTTGATCTCCAGTACCCTCCCCCGCCAAAAGTAATAAATGGATATTAAATTTTGTTGAGTGCTTTAACTGCATCAGTTGTACAAATGTGATTTTTTTTCCTTCAGTCTGATAATATAGTAGATTACACTGGTTGATTTCCAACTGTTGAATCAGTCTTGTATCCCTGGAATAATAAGGAAATTGCTTGTGGTCTCCTATTATCTTTACAAATTATTGAATCCTATTCCTAACGTTTTAGGGTTTTTTTAAATTTATATGCATTGAAAGAATCAGACCCACACCTTGAGACCCATGCAGCATTCAAAATACTCCTTAGTTACAGTGCTTCTGAAGTTTCAGTTTGCAGGAACCCATAAGCTACCTGCCTATTGATCAGCTCCCCCAAACTCCCCTATGGAGAGTAATACAGGCAACTCTTCTGAAGGTCAGTTCCAGTCCCCCAGACCATCAGAACACAAGCTGCCCACTCGAAGGGCAGTCTTACCAACCTGGTTCCAACTGCTTTTCTTAGCCATCTCCCAAGCACCCATCTCAACCCTATTAAAAAAAAAAACACGAGTGTAAGAGATGGTGTCACTTGGTTCTCATGCCAGTGGTCCCTCTCAGTTTTACTTCTAACAAACCTGTTCTGTTAAGTTTGTATCTTTGTTCCTCTCTCTCTCGATATATATATCTATACATGAGAAATACTCGTCTTTAATTTTCTTTTCCCTCTTTTTGCATCTCCCCCTTCCTCCCTGCTTGTCAAGGAAATGCCACCGAAATAACATGAATTCAGGAGTGTTTCTTCCTGTTCCTCTTTAAGAGATTGTGCACAATAGGCATCTACGTTTTACACATTTTTGTAGAACTCTTCATTGGATCTGGGCTTTGAGATTTTGCTTATCATAATTTTCACATTATGAATTTGGTTTTCTTAATAGTTATAAAGCTAGTTGAATTATGTACTTAGTAGTAGATCTATTGTGGTAGTTTGTGATTTGAGAGAAGTTAATCTGGCCGAAATTGTCAAACTTTTATGTATTGATGTGTTCGTATTATTTCATTTTTATATATAGTTCTCTACTATCATTTTGATGCCTTCAGGGTTTGTAGGGCTAGCCCCTGATTAATGCCTGATACTGATCATCTCTCTCTTTCTCTAACATCCTCCATTCCCCTTTTCCCTTTCCCTCCATCTCTTACCCCTTTTTCTTTCCCTCTTCCTCTATCAATTTTATTGATCTTTTCACAGAATCAGATTTTTGCTTCATTAATTTCTCTCTGCTTTTGTTTCCATTTCATTGATTTCTGCTCTTTATTATTTCCTGCTTACTTCTGTGTGTTTTTAGAGTGGGAGCTTAGATTAACCAATTTAAAACTTTTTTCATGCGGTTAGTGCTATATAAATGTTTCTCTCAGTACTGTTTTTACAAATGTCAATATATTGCATTTTTATTTGACTAAATTTTAAAATTTTCTTCACTTACAATTTCCTCTGACTCATGGATTATTTAGAAGTGTGTTTAGTTTCTAATTGCATGAAGAGTTTCTAGTTATTTTTCTGTTACCAGTTTGTAGTTGAATTCTGCTGTGATCAAATACCCTCCAAATGATTTCAGTTCTTTTAAACTGGCTGAAGGGTAAGATATGATTTACCTTAGCCTCAATCATATAAATGGCATTTTTATTTAGGTTAAATTCCTGTAACATGAAATTAACCTTTTGCAAAACAGAAAAAAAGTCACTTTTTATTTTGGGACAGGGTCTAGGTTGCTAAGCTGCCCAGAAAGGGCTGGAACTTGTGGTCCTCCTGCCTCAACCTCCCAGAGTGCTGGGATTACAGGCACATGCCATCATAGCTGGCTAAACTAACCATTTTAAAGGGTACAGTTCAGAAGCGTTTAGTGTATTAACAGTATGGATAGCCATTGCTTCTGTTTAGTTATAAAATGAAACCACACACATAAACATTCTGTTTATTTTGACCTCTCATTACTCCTGACAACCATTAATCTGCTTTATTTTTTATGATATTACCTGTTCTGTATGTTTCTTATAAAGGGAATTGCCTAATGTATGTGTGATCTTTTGTGTTGGGATTCTTTTGCATAGCATCATATTTTGAGGTTTTTTCCATGCTGTTGTATGTATCGGTACTTCATTCCTTTTTATTGTAGCTGTCTTGTTATATGTAAAATGGTACCTCATTATGGTTTTCATTTTCATTTCCCCCATGACTCACGATGTGCTCTTTGGCCATTTGTGTTGCGTTTTTAATCCACTTTGTCATAAATATTATTTATATCACTTATATTTAATATTATTTATATGTAATTATATATAATTATTATAATTTATATTAGGGCTTATATCTGCCATTTATTTTTTGTTTTGTCTTTTTTTTTTTTTTTTTTTTTTTTTTTTTTTTTTTTTTTTTTTTTTTTTTTTTTTTTTTTTTTTTTTTTTTTTTTTTTTTTTTTTTTTTTTTTTTTTTTTTTTTTTTTTTTTTTTTTTTTTTTGCGGCACCGGGGATTGAACTCACAACCTCATGCCTTGTCAGGTAGGCGCTTAAGTCACTGAGCCAAACTCCCGGCCCTCGTTTTGTCATTTCTTTGTTTCCTCCTTTTCCTTTAAATTACATGAAGATTTTTTTTTTAGAATTTCAATTTTTGGTAACCAAAATGTTTTTTAACATATCTCTTGTATAAATGTTTTTAGTGGTTGCTCAGTTTGCCAGTTTGATTGAAGTGTAATATTGTTATCTCCCTTTACATCTGCTTACTCACTTACTTTGTAATTGTTTTATGTTTTCCCTGCACATGTGTTTTAGGAACGCATAGATAAGGTTTTAATGTTTCCTTCAGCCATGAGTGATTATTCAGAAAACTGAGGAAGAGAAGTCTTCTGTATTTACTCATATTTTTATGTACTGTGCACTTTCTTCCTCCTGTATATTCCAGAGTTCCTTTTTTTGTTTTCTTTTTGTTTACAGAGCTTCCTTTAGCCATTCTTTTAGGGTAAGTCTACTATCAACAAATTATTATTATTGTTTTTTTTAATCTTAAACTGTCTTGATTTTCTCTTCATTCCCAAACTGTATTGTTGCTGGGAATAGGAAACAGGGTTCACAGGTTTTGTTTTGCATTTTTTTAAAGCACCTAGAAAATATGCTGAAAGAAAGAAAGAAAGAAAGAAAGAAAGAAAGAAAGAAAGAAAATATTGTGCTACTTCCTTTAAGATTACGTGGTTTCTGATGAGAAAGTCACTGTTATTCTTAGTATTTTTGCTGTGTGTGAAATGTTATTTCTTCAGATTGATTACAAGAGTTTTTCTTGAATTTCTGATCTTTTCGTATAATGATGTGTATTGATATGGATTTTTATGAGTCTATTCTGTTTGGGATTTTTTTCATTTTGAATCTGAGAGTTTTTGTATTTTGCCGAAATTGGTAAGTTTTAAGGCATTATTTACTTAAGTCCTTTTTCAGACCTACCTAATTTTTCTTCTGTTAGAACGCCAATGACATGAATGTTATATTTTTGTTGTCATCTAAAGAATCCCTGAAGCCCTGGTTGTTTTCCATTCTGTTTTTTCTCTTTGGTTCATACTGTTTAATTTCTGTTTTTCTGTCTTTAGGCTTACTGATTCCTTCCTTTGACCTCTTCTTTTTAAGAAAGAAGCCCACTGTTAAGACCACATGCTGAGCTTTGTATTTCAGTTATGGCATTATTCACTTACAAAATTTCCATTTTTTTCTTTATATTATTTGCTTATTTCTGTATTCTTTCCATGTCCTTGCTCAGATCTTGTATTCATTCGTTTCAAGTATGTTCAGAATTGCGCATATAAGCGTTTTTATTGTGGCCACTTTAATGTATTTGTCATATAAGTGTAGTGTCTGTTACTTAGCTGGTTTATAGATGATAATTGTCTTTTTCATTCAAGTTGAAATTTTCCTAGTTCTTGGTAAGATTTCTGTCCATTAGATTCTGGATCCTATCTAAACCATTTTAGTTGGCTTTTCTTGGCAGTACTCCAGCAGTGGAAAGGGGATTTATGCCTTATTAATGCCAAGGTGAAGTAGAAGTCTAATTTCCCTGCTTGCCTGTCCTTTGCACCCCAGGGTGTCATTATTGCTGAGCATTGTTAGAATTGTTAGTTCTAGCCACCAGCATGATTTCTGCTGATACTTTGGTGAGGATGGCTGTTATGGCTTGTGTCTAGAGGTCTCCCCAAAGCCTCATGCAGTCATAATTGAGGCTTTTTCAGAGGTGACTGGATCTAGAGTGTGTGATGCTAGAATCAATTCATGATGAAATGCTAGGCTCAAGAGCACTAGGATTAAAGGTGTGAGTACTACATACCTTAAGTAGCCTGGATGAGAAATAAGGGATAGAAAGAGCTGTGGTTGTACCTTGTCATTTTGCTATCTTCTGCCAACCATGAACTGTTTCTCCTCTGTGTGATGCCTGTCTGCCATGCCACCCTGCCTTAGAGTCAGTCGACTATGGACTGAAACCTCTACAAACTGGGAGGTAAACAAATCTTTCTCCCCTTTAACTTTTGTGTCAAGTATTTTGTCTCAGCAACTAGAGAAAAGTAACAAGGACAATGACATTTTTTTTGCACCTGGATAATGGTGAAAGATCTTAAGCTCCTCTCACTTCACCCTTGAGGAAGAGAGAAGAGCACTGTACTGCCCTGTTGGCAGTAGAAGTCCAGGTTCCTTGCGTGGTGTCCACTGATGCATTGTCATGGGGAGGGTGTGCTTTTGCCAGCTAGTGGAATGTACCTGTCTACCAATCTTTCTCTGTCACTATGCTTGTATTGGGCATTTCACTGCAGCCTCGCGAGATTGGAAACTGGCTTCTTACTTGTCCTTTGTCATCAGCCTTTTCCATCATTTTCTGAGAGTTTTCTCTCTTGATACTAGAGAAACAGGACATGGCCCTTTTCTTCTCCTTTGGATAAGAAGAACAAGCTTTTGTTCGGGCTTTTTCTGTTGATTTATTGGCTTTTCGGGGTTGCTGTCTTGTTCATCTCTAACTCTGGGGTATATGCACCAAGAATATATATAAAAATAATATTAATTCTTCAATGTTGACCTTATGGGGAAAGTTAATTTGGTTCTCATCCAATTTGGTTTTCAACCAGAATCTGAAAAGAATTGTTTGTGAACTGAGGTACCACTGCAATTATCGTTTTAACCATTTTTAAGTTTGTCATTAATGGTATGAAGCATATTTGCAATATTAGCCAGCCATCACCACTATCTGTCTGGAATTATTTTTAATCATCTCTAGCTGAAATTCTATATCCATTCAGTAATTCTCCATTTTTTTCTCTCCTTACCCCTCCACCCAGTCTCTGGCAGCCACTATTCTACTTTATGTCTCTATGAATTTGACTGTTTTAGGACTCTTATGTAATGGAATCATATAGCATTTATGTTTTTGTTTCTAACTTATTTTACTTAACATAATATCCTTGAGGTTCATCCATTGTTATAGCATGTGTTAGAATTTTCTTCATTTTTAAAGCTAATATTGCATTGCATTAATATAACACATTTTGTTTATCCATTTCTGTCCATTGAATACATGACTGGAGTCTGCCTTTTGGCCATTGCAAATAATGCTGCTATGAACATCAGTGCATCTAAGTTGTTGCTTTCACTTCTTTTGAGTATATTTCCAGAAGAGAATTATAGATTATGTAGTGATCCTGTTTTTTAAATTTTTTGTGGTATTAGGGATTGAACCTAGGGCCTTGTATGTGCTAGGCAAGTGTTTTGGCACTGATTTATGCCACCAACCTTAATTCTCTTAAATTTTTGGAGAAATCACCATACAGAATTATTTTCCACAGCAGCTGTATCATTTTACATCTCCACTAGCAACATTCATTTGTTCTTTATTCGGTCCATAAATCTTGATTTGCTACCATGTCCTAGGAGTTATGCTAGGTACTAGAGGCTTGGTGGTGAAGTTGAAGGTACGAGCTGTGCCTCATTCACTGTTTGACACAAGCTATCTTAAGTTTGAATCTAATGCTGTTTATTATAGTGAAGCAAAGGTTCTTCTGCCTCAAATATTTTTGTATCAAAGGCAGAGACAAGCTTCTGTAAACACCTGCCTGAGGAGTAGCCCCCACTTGACTTCAGCTCTGGAGGGAAAAGTGTTCGAAGCATTCTCAATATGGTATTTCTCCACATACTTCCTGAGCAAAATGAAATCATCCATTAGTGATTTCATGTTTTGTATTCCTCTATAACAGCAGTTTGAATCTTAAAATATCTTAAAATTCCTTGAAAGGTGTAATAGATTTATAATGATTTACAGTTTCTTTTTAATATTTGCTTTTCTCATCACACTCTGTGCTCCTAGAGGGTAGGGATGGAGTTAGTTTTATTCTTGGTGCCAGGCTCAATGCCTGGTACCATATAACAAAATAGTATATAAATATTTATTGAATATCTGCAGGCAAAATAAAAAATTACTCCCTTGTTTAATATTTTATATGAGCAATCAAGGGATATTTTTGTTTTCTAAGTGAGCCATGCATTATAATACACAGTATGGCTTTTAAACTTCTGTATTGGCCTGAGGTTAGGTATTTATTCTTCCTCATACTCCCTCTGTTTCTTAAACCTGAACTAACATTTGTCTTTCAATCTCTATCTCAGTTGACCTATTATAGAAGTAAAGTATCTTCATGTCTCAGGAGAGTAAGAATTGGGGAAAAGGGATTGTTGGTTTAACCTAGGACATCCCCAGCACCTTTTTTTAGTTTTTAATTGGAGACCAAGTCTTGCTAAGTTGCCCAAGTGGGACACGTACTTGTGATCCTCCTGCCTTAGCTTCACAAAGTACTAAAGAATTAAAGGTGTGTGCCACTGTGCCTGCCTTTTTTTTTTAAGAAAAAAATATAATGGAAAAACTACAGAATTGCTGCTTGTGAATCAAGAAAATGTTTGATTGCTCTACAAACTTTCCTATGACTCCAGTTGTGATCATTTTTCCAATTTGCTAGTGTTCCAATTTTTTTTTATTACAAGATCTTACTATGTTGAGACTGGTCTCTTAACTCCTAGGCTCAGAGGATCTTTTACCTCAGCCTCCTGAGTGGCCAGGAGTACTGGCATGAATCACTGTGCTTGGCTCTAGTGTTGTACTTTGAGTGCTTTCTTAATATCTCTGATTTTTGCCTTTCTTTCAAATCCTGTAGCACATATAACATACAGTTATATACAATACAGTTTGTATTTGTGATGAGTGTTTCTCTTGTCATCCTAACTTGGTTTCGTCCTTCAGGACAGAGACCATACTCTGTATGTCTTTTGTGAGCTTTACAGTGTAAAGAAAAGTATTCCATGTGTATTTTGGCTTCTTTAAATCCACGTTACTAACATTGAATTTCAGAATTATAATGACAGCTGTAAACTAAGAATCATTTAGTTTATTTGAGCTAACATGCTTTCTTAATACTGCTTTTTCTGTTTGTTCACTAAAACTGGTTTTTAGTAACTTTAACTAATTGTTATGGCTAATTGTTTTCCCTAAGATATTTTTAGTAGATATTGATGATTATTTCTTCCAGAGTTTTAATCAAATACTATTTGTTACAGTGGAAGTAAAGGCCCTTTTTCCTTATTCATTTTACCTAGTAGTTTATCAAAGTTTGAGGTATTGTGAATTTTCTTGATTTGGGTTTTGTCTTTTCAGAAGGCAGAAGTCTTTGTTTTTCAAATTAAAGGTGCTGTTCTTTCCTCCACAGTGGATGATCTAATAAAAAATCGAGTGGTTTTCTTTTTTCTAATATTTCTTAATTCAATATATTTCCTTTTGTGCTTGTCATAGTTTACAGGCTGTTGTTTAAATGAATTATTTGAGCTTTTTAGCTATTTACAAAGTGTCTAAAATGTGAAATATGATATATATTTCTCTACTTCACTCCATTGTAAAGCAGCCAAAATAAAATGCTGATGTGAGCCTAAAGTTAAAACCTGTGCTAAAATAATACGAAAAACTATCCCTAAAAGCTGTAGAAGCTATTCTGTCTAAAGCTGTGAGCTTTATATGATGCATGAATTTTATGAAATAAATATTACATTCTTTTGTCTCTTACAAAGAACAATTGAAATGAGTCAACAATAATTTGCAAAAAAAATTGACTGTATTTGGTCAAATTCTTAAAAGTAGAAGAAAATGTACTCAGAAAGGATTACTCACTAATATTAGGGTTGATTTTCTTTAACTACATAATTAAAATGAATCAGGAAATAACAGAAGTCAACTTTTTCACATGTTAAATTTTGACTCATTATTAGAAATAGCAAACTAAATTGATATCTACCTTAGAAATTGTTGAAATGTTAGGTATAAAATAACAGAAAATATCATTTAAGCATGTTTGAAAGAAATTAATATAAACAGAAAAATTCCCATGTAAAATGCCAAAGTTTGAGAAAATTATAAATTGTTCTGAACATCACAAGTGAATAGTTTGTGATCTTTAGGGTTAAACACCCTGTGACCTTTACTTTTCTTCTTCAAAGACTTTCATTAAAGGACACTATTAAGATAAACTGAGAACTAGTTAAATACATTTTGCATATATCTTCAAAAGTTATTAATCCAAGTGTGATGGTACCTGCCTGTAATCCCTTTATTTGGGAGGCCAAGCTAAGAGGATCTCTAGTTCAAGGCCAGCATAGGCTGTGTATGGAGTTCCAGATTAGTCTGTACTACATAGTGAGACCATGTCTTAAAATAAATAAATAAATAAATAAATAAATAAATAAAAAAGTTGTTAAGTACTATACTATCCATAAATATATCTAGACTTTCAAAAGAGCAAAAAAAATGTTTTTGTACTGGGAATCAAACTCAGGACCTTGCACGTGCCAGGCAGAAGAGCAAAATTTTAATAAGCCTGTAAACTATTTTGCTTATAGAATATAAGATTGTTTAGTGCATGATATACTGATACATTTAAATGATTTTTAGAGTACAGGATTTAGCTAATCAAATGTAGTACTCTTCTCAATAGGACTAGTATTATTAACACTTCATTTACTGAAAACATTAAACTCAACAATATGCAACACTTTGTGTATTTGTTCCCCTCACTTTATTGTGTATAGGAATCACATGAGAAGTATCTATAATTCCATTTCAGGTCTGCATGGAGCCTGAGATTCTGCATATGTACATTGCTGGGGGGTGTGATGCTATTTGGGGATTTTATGTACAATAATGAGTTTATAATGATCCTATACAGAATTAATAATGCATATGTTTCATTTTGTCTGTTTTCACTGATTTCAGTTCTTTTTGTATATATTTTTTATTAGTATATGTTTGTGATACATAATACATTCATTGTGGGGAATTTGTACATATGCATATCACATCTTGATTGAGTTTTTTTTACTATTATCAATTTATTAAATTTTATTTAAGCATCATGAAATTTAATAGATTAGTTTTATTTCTAATAACCTTTCTTATCTAATAATGCTAGATATTATTTAATAACATTGCTTTCCAAATTGGAGAAGTCAGTACAAAATTTTCTGCACTCTTGTCTTTATTCTGGTATGCTTTTAACAATATGACATTAAGCAAATTGTTCAAATTTCTGAGTTACTTTATCTGAAAAATTACAAGAACTGATTGAGGTCAAAAGTTTTCAGTATTTACTTTTAGAAATCAGAGTTTATTTTTTACATAACCAATGGTGAAATTAGACTAGGTGATCTGGAGCCACACTATTAGAAGCAGAAATTTTACAATAATTGGAGTAGCATCAGAACTATGACACTTTATAGTAGTAGACACAAAATTTTTTGTGTGGTTGATTGGCTTTGTTGTGTTTTTTTTTAAGTTTTAAGTGTTTAATTGGGTCTGAAGGTATTCTTTTTAGAAGTCATAAGATTTTTTCCCTGGTAGATATATAAGGCATTTCTGCACATAAATTTTGCACATGTATTTACTAGTATATGCCATTCAAAATCTTTACAGTGAACGTATAGCACTGTAATTTGTTATGAATCATACTAGTATTTGGTGTTAGTGGATCTAATGTCAAACTCACAAGGTTTCTTGAAAGAAAGGTTTTTGTTGTTGTTTTAAACCATGTTCAAGTATTTGGTTTTATGTATTTATTCTTAGAATCAAGTCACTTGGAACAGCAACTTGAAGAAGCTAATTCTGTGAGACGAGAACTAGAAGATGCTTTTAGACAAATCAAGGCTTACGAAAAACAAATCAAAACTTTGCAACAAGAAAGGGAAGAACTCAATAAGGTAAAAATATATGCATTGTTATTAAAGTCTTTTTCATCTGTATTCTTCACCTAGCCTGATTAGAATAATGAAAGCATTCATAACCAATGACCACAGTATAGTATTCTGTTTTTTTTAAGTTGGCTTAAAAATTCAAGAATTATTTTGGTGTATATAATTTGATTATTAAGTACTAATGAAACTTTTGTATCCTTGAGGCTTTAAAATTCAAAATCTTGTTCGTTTGGAAATTTAATCAGAGGTCTTAATTAAAAGTGAATGTTATTGAAAAAGATTATGATGAAATTGATAGAATTTTTAGTGCCTACAGAAAAAAAATTCAGGAGTAATTTTCAGTATAATTTGCTGAAATGTATATTCTTAAAAGACTATAATTTAAAATCACTTCAGTGATTTAATTCTTTAAGTGTTCATTTTCCTTTCAAAGCACCATGGATAAACAAACTAAAGTCATTTTTATAAGAACTTGGTATAGCACTTAAACAGTATTTTAAATAGTGCTGGAAACATCAGCAAAATTTATTGATAGCTAAGACTCTGTAACACAGCCCAATAGAGTAAATAATGTTAAAGCAGTAGAAATATTTAAACCACATGTCATTAAGTACTGTGGCTTTCACTAATTCTAGCAGTGTAAACAAGGGATTAGTACTTTATGGCATAATAAGAATTGCATTCAGCCAATGTAAGATATGATGCCATGATTAATAGAGAATGAAGTCCTTCTGGGGAAAATTTGTAAGTCTTACTACCAGTAAGGAAATAGAGGGTTTTAAAAATAAACAACTGACCAGATATGGTGGTTAGCACACATCTGTAATTCCAGTACTCTGTCAGTCTGATGCATTATTGCAAGTTCGAGTCCAGCTTGAGCAGTTTAGTGATATAGCAAGACCTTATCTCAAAATTAAAAATTGAGAAGGACGGGGGTTGCAATTCAGAGTGAAGGGCCTAGGTTCAGTCCCTAGTACTGAAAGCAAGCAAATAAATAAAATTATTAGTTAAAAGGACTAGTAGAGAAAGCTGTTGAAGATTAAATTGAATCAGATAAATACATTTTAACTTTCTTCTCACTGCATTTTAAAGCAGTGATTTGTATAAGTCTATCTAGATCATGACAAGTTTAATAATATTTGGTATATATAACAGGTGTTCTATTTGCTTTAATGATAATTTAATGATATTAGTGGTTTACTAGTTTGTATCTATTTGTAGGATATACTCAGTCAAATTTAATTAACATAGTAAGGATAAAAATCTGATTTTAAATTTAAACTAACATGTATGTTGCCAATTTTTAATTTGAGTGCTAAAAATATTTTTAGTATAATGTGAGAAGAGGGTGGTATTGAAAAGAAATGTTACACCAATAAAGAATGTTAAACAGTAAGAAGGAATTTCATTTTCTCCATTTCCTTGCTGACATTTTAAAAAATCTTTTTGTCATTTTGATAATAGCTATTTCTAACAGTTGTGAAATGGTATTTTATTGTGATTTTGATTTTCATTTGTGATTAGTAATGTTGAACACCTTTCCATATACCCATCAGCCAGTTAACTTTATGTCTTCCTGAGAACAGTATCCATTATGCATTCAACAGTTTTTCATATTACCATACTTACATGTTACTGTTACCAGACTCATAGGGCAAAAGCCTTGTCTCTGGGGGTCCCACAGACCAGGCTTTGTTGCCCATCCCAGTGTGCCAATCGAGACAAGCAGTGGTGAAGTGACAAGAAAGGCGTTTTAATCAGCACAGACACACAGAGAATAACATATAAAGAGGTTCAAGGTCTGTCTTCAGGGGCCAGTAGGAACTTCAGAGTTTTATAGAGAAGGGAAACAAGGCAAGGGTTAAAGGTTTGCATGTCTGGCCACGTAGGCATTCTGGTCAGGCTGTGGTCTGGTAGTTCATTATCTCTGAACTGGTTCTGTGACACTGAGACAGCCATTGTCACCAAAAGGACTAGCTAGGCCAGTGCCTGTGCCTTCATTCGTTACTTTTGACCAGTCTACTCAAAATTGAGATTTTTAGATTTAAAATGATGTTTTGAAGTGGCCTTAATTTTCATTTCTCTGTTACTGTGGTCAGGCATCTTTATAAATCTCTACCCATCATTTATTTACATTTTGTCTTTTTCAAAAACACCTTTTAATATCTTTTGTAAATTTTTCTCTCCAGTTATCTTTTTCTTACGTTATGTAAGAATTCTTGAGAATTTCTGGTCATACTAATCTTTTTTCGGTTACATAGATTAAAGATCATTGTCAGTAGCTTGTCGTTCTACTTTTGATTAACAAAAACTTTCAGATTTAATGTAGTCAAATCTGTCAGTACTTTTATGATTAGTTCATTTTCTGGTTTATACAGCATAAGAAGTACAAATTTTTTCCCTGTATTTTTCTCTTTAATTTTTTGTTTGGTTTTTCATATTTATACCTTCAGTGGGAGTAGTACTAGGGATTGAACCCAGGGAGTACTGAGCTATTGCCCCATACTTTTTTATTTTTGCAGTAGATTTTCCCTAAGTTGCCCATGCAGGCCAGGAACTTATGATCCTTCTGGCTAGACCTCCCAGAGTATTAGTGTTACAGACCTGTACATGGCCAGAGAAGTTTTTGTTGCTTAAGTGGGCAATTTGGTTATTTTGAGATAGTTGATCCTACTTAGGGGGACAGGTTCAGTTCCATTTGTTTCTCCTTGGCAGGTTGATCTGTCTGCAGAGGTGATCTCATTCAGAGGTGATCTGCTTGCACAGATGTTGCTGGAATCAAGATGACTGCAGATTTAGACTAATGACTGGAGTCTTCTAGGTTCCACTGTAGAGGGCCTGGGAAAGTGCTGTAAAAGTTGACAGTTGCAGATGTTGAACAGACCTTAGGTACTCTTCTTTGGTATCCTCAGTGTTGAAGGGAGATGAGGTAGAATTAAGTGTCTTAATTACTTTCTCATTGCTTGGACAAAATACCCAACATCCATAAGTTAAAGGAAGACAGGTTTATCTTAGCTGACAGTTTGTAGAAGTTTCAGTTCACAGTTGACTGACTCTAAGGCAGGGTGGCATGGCAGACAAGGCATCACAGAGGAGGAACAGTTCATGGTCAGCAGAAGATGGCAAAACAAGAAGATACAACCACAGCTCTTTCTATCCTTTATTTCTCATCCAGGCTGCTTAGGGCATGTAGTACTTAATCCTAGTGCCCTTGATCCTAGTGTTGCACCATGAATCAATTCTAGCATCACACACTCTAGATCCAGTCACCTCTGAAAAAGCCTCAATTATGACCACATGAGGCTTTGGGGGGACCTTTAGACACAAGCCATAACATCCATCCTCACCAAAGTATCAGCAGAATCATGTTGGTAGCTAGAACTAACAATTCTAACAATGCTCAGCAGTAATGATACCCTGGGGTGCAAAAGCAGGCAGAAAGCAGAGTGGCATCAAGGGACTAGGAAGGATATACCAGGTCACACCCACAGTAACCCACCACTTCCCATCAGACTTCACCTTGCAACATCATTGCCAGCTAGAAACCTATTAGTGGACCAGTCCAGTATCACACCTATAATCCAATCGCTTCCCCCAAACTCTGCCTATGAGAAGATGGGTCTTAAGGGCAAAATCTAGATATAAGCCACAACAGTAGGTAAATATAGAGCTAATAAGCCAATTTTTAGATGAACATTTCTTCAATGATTAATAAATATGCCTATATGCAGAGCTGAGCAGAAGTCACACACACAAAGTTTAAGGTAATAAAGGAGACAAACACAAAACTAAGGCAGAGATACCAAGTTTTGTCCACTTTTACTTATGTTGCATCTGTAGATTCAAGTGAAGAGTCAGTACCCTTTTAGCAAGATCTATTTAAGGCCTCAACTATCTAAATGTCAGATAAGAATTCAGTTTTACTTTTTTTATTTGGTTTACCAGTTGTTCATTTACTAAATAAGCTCGCTTTTCCCCAGTGTTGTACAGTGTCACAGCTGTCATACATCAAATTCCATATATGCATGGGCCTGTATCTCAGTTCCTTGAAAACTATGAGAATTTTGATTAAAATTGCATTGAATCTAAAGGTCAGTTTTTGAGGAATTGACATCATTACAGTATTGACTCAAGTTCTTTCTAGTATATGTTAATATTCTGAATCCACACACATCAAGGGCAGATGAGATTTTTATTATTTATACTCAGAAAATAATAACTGTCAAGGCCTGAGGAGATTCCTGAAGCAGAGATTAGGAACCTAAAACCCACCCTGCCCATAGAATGAGTTGCCAGTTTGCTGACTTCCATTGCAGAAAAAATTTTTAGGATGTGTCAGTAATAGATGTAAAGGGTATATTAGGCAGAATTTTAAAAATATACACTCCAATAATATGGGTCCTCACGAGAGATATACACTACCTTTTGGAACTGGAAACGTTTATATTTCTCTCGAGGGAGTGGAAACCTTGGAAAAGATGGCCCTTCCCCTAGAAGGATAATAGCCTATTTTATAGGTAAAAAGTAGGAGTCCATTTTTCTTTTAAACATAATTTAAGCATTTTTGAAGTCTCTCAACTTGTTCCTTTATCTTAAGACCAGGTTCCCACTCTTTACTTTCTTGACTAAACTAATTTATTAACTTACACAGTGTCCTTAAGGAATTTTGAAAGTGATGGGTCTGGAAGGAAAGAACCATAAATTAACTTAGAGAATGCACATGGTGATGGCCTTGGACAACTTTGTGTCCTCACTCTTCTTAAAAGGGAATATTTTAAAATTATGACTTTCCTTGTCTCCTTTTTACCTATCTTTATTTCTTCCTACTTCAGTAACCACATGGCTCCTCTATGTGCCAGTTTTGACCTCCAAGATAATGCCCTGAGACATGACTGGATAAAACTCTACCCATGAGGAAGGAGTCTATATTGTAAGAAGGAACCCTCAAAACATTTATCCAGCTGTTAATATAGAGAAAAAAGACAGATGCTTCCCATCTCTCTCACCCATTCTGAGAGTTTTCCTTGAAAGTCTGAAGAGATAGATCTTGGGTTCTTACTGTAAGCCTTTGGAATGTTAATTAATCATTCTAGAGAACAGATAAACCTGATGTATCCAGCTTCACAAAGAGGAAGTCTTCTTGGTCCAGGATGCCATTTACATCACATTAAAATTACTACCTCCAGAAGGTGAACCTCTCGAGTTTTCTCACTATCGAAATTAGTCAGTAGCTAATGACTTGCATTTACTTCAGGTCTCAAGTGTCAGTAAAATGAATTAAGAAAGGCGAATTATACAAAAGCATAAAAATAGTTTCTCTGTAACTCTATGACCTTTTAATCTATAAACATGATGTCTGTCCATATATTTAAATTCATTATTTAAAATGTTCTATAAAATTTCATATGGTCTTCTTGTTTTTCCTTAAATTTCTTATTCTATTTTTCACATTTTAACTTTAAAATTTGTTTTCCTTCTGATTTTTCTGTATTAATTTTAACAACATTGCTAAACTCTTAATGAAATACATTTTAGATTCTTTGAAATTTTCTGTAAACAATGAGAAATTTGTTTCTTCCTTTTGGATTTTTATGACTTATGTCTTTACTAGAATTGCTACATTAACTAAGACCTCAGTACAGTGTTGAAAAGAAGTAGCAATAGCCAGCGTCCTTGTCTCTGATTTTTAAAAAAATGCCTGTGATACGTCACCACTAATATTTACTGCTTATTTTTAGTAAATGCTTTTAGCAGATTAAAAGGAGTTAGTTTCTATTTCTATTTGAGTAATTTTTTTCATTAAGAATAAGTAACTAAACTGCATTTTTGTACTTTATTGATATGATTATGATCCTTTAATAAATTGGTGTGTTGAACTACATTTCTAGTTTTTCTAATATTAAACCATTGTTACATTTCTGTGTGAAGGCTAAATTGCAGTGTATTATTTTCTTAATATGATAGTATAGGTAGCATTTATGTACCTGATTATCTATTCTAATAGCACTTTTCTACCGTAATGTAAAGTGCTTAACATATATTAGATGATTTAATCATCATTACAGCCCCATGAGTTAGGTATTATTTTTACCCCAAATTGGGTCCTTTTTCCCTCTGGAAATTATGGAACCAATAACAATACTGAATTCCTGTTGAGTATCAAAGGAAACTTTTATTCTTGGTTAATAATAGGAGAATAAATGTCTCAGCCTCGAGAAAGAAATGAGGGCAAGGAACAGGTTAATAAAGGAGAACCAGACCTGTCTTTTCTGAGGATTTGGGTGCCACCTGTTTCTGCTTCTTTTTTGGTTTTTGGTGGTCATTGTTATGACAGTTGTCACAGTCTTGGTGATGGGGACTGTGTTATTCACCATGGAGGTAGATTATAATGAGTTAGAGGCTGTCTGGCCTTCACGCTCTGAGGCCTCTTAGATACAGTGATTTCAGCTAACTTCTGGCTAATAGGTATCCTGTCCCAAAGATAAGTTAGATTAGAATGGGGTAGAAATTGAACTAGGTCAAATAGGTAGTACAAGATCAGGACAGGATAATGCTAGTTTATTTTTAATAATCTCATTTACTAATGGTGAGACCAATGATTTATAATTTAATTGCAATATTATTAAAAAGTTTGATTTATGTATCTGTTCTTTGAAAGCTACTGAGACTTGCTTCATGTTCTAGATTTTTCTATTCTTAAAATATTCAATGTGTGTTCTTGAAAAGTGTGTGTTTCTAATACAGGGCATCAACTTCTGTACATATGCTGATAGAAGTTTTCACATCTTCTTAGCACCTTTTACTTAGTTTATATATTAATGATTAAGAAATTGAACTTCCTCATCAGTGTGATATGTTTACCGTTTTTCTCTGAAGTTCTACTAATTTTTTTTTTAGTATATTTCTAGACTCTTACAGAAAGCACTAAAATTAAAAATGATACTTCTTCCTAGTATATTGCATTTTATGATTGTTTGGTAATGTTCCCTATCCCTAATAATGCTTTTTCTACTGAAGTCTAGATTTTGTATCTTAATCTGATATAACAAACTGCCTTTAACTGGTGAGTTTAGCACTTTTATATTTCTTTTGATCACTAATATATCTAGATGTGTTCCTGCCTCTTTACTTTTTGCTTTTAGTTTTTTCATGCTTCATTAATATATGTTTTTTTCTTTCCTTTTAAAAGTTTCAGTTGTGATAAATTCTTATAATATTTGCCATCTTGACCATTTTAAAATGCACAGTTTAATAAAGTATGTGCATACTGATGTACAGCCGATCTCCACAATTCTTTTTATTTTACAAAATCACTGAAGTTTTTGTTTCCTTGCTAAAAATTTTTTTTTCTAGCTTTTTGGTAGTCATTTCTAAATTTTACATTGTTAACATAATCTAAATTTAATATCCGAAACTACTCCCAAAAAAGGGCTTTTAATTCTATTACCTGTTTCCAACTTAAATGCTGTTTTTGACAAACACTTTAATAGTCATATGCTTTTACTAAAAGTACAAGTTAGATATTTTTCTGACAGTCATATGCATACATTTCTTCATGTCACATTCATGTTTACGTTTCTTGCCCTTTCATTTGTCTTGCATTAGACCTTTCTTCTAAAAACATTGTTCTTTTTCCTGGTATAAAGCCATAGAAGTCACTTTAATACAGATGTGATTGTGGTAAGCTCTGTTAGTTTTTGTTTATGTGAAACCTAATAGAGAAGTAATTTTTCTTCATATTTAATTTGTTAATGTCTTTGAAAGTATTTTGCACTGTTTCTATTTCTATTATTTATGCTTGTTCTGGGTTAAAAAAATTTTTTTTAATAAAATAGTTGCCCTTTTTTCCCTGTGATTTCTTTAAGGCATTTTATTTCTGTGGCATTATCTAGTTTCATTTTTTGAACATTTCTGGCTTTGAGTTCTTTTCTCTTCATAAATACAGAGCTTTCTATATTGGTAGATTCATGTTTTTAATTTTAACACTTTCACTTCTCAGTGTTCTATAGAATTCATTTATCATCTACTTGGCCACTTTTTATAGTCTTTTATTATTTTCCTATTTTTATAGTTTCTTGTTTTATTACTTTCAACATTTCATACATAGCCATCTTAAGTTGATATATGATCATTCTGATACCCAAATATTTTTGGTGGTTGTTTTGTTCATTGTTTCTATTGTTTGATTATAGTGGTTTGTTCTTTAGGCATTTGAAGTTCTGTTTCTGTGAGCTTACATTTGTTTGCTCTTAATGTGTGAAAAACCCAAATTTCCTTGAAGTTCTTTCCCACCCAAAAGATTTGCATTTTCTTTTGCCAAGAAGCAGGCAGTTGCACTGATCTGGGCTACTGTAGCCCCTCTGAATCAGGGAGTCTTGGGCTTCCTTTTCACCTCCTTGCTACTTAGTCTCCACATTAAGAGCAACCCTTGTGGATTTATTATTATTATTTGTAATTATTTAGTATATTTCAAAAAAATCTCAAAAATATTTATTAAATTTCACAAAATCTTTATTTTGACCATCATGTCTTCTATTCCTATAGTCTGTACCCAGTCTTGAAACCTAGTTAAATTAGCAGCTGTCTTGAATTTATCATCTTAGCATAGAAATTGAGATTATAAACAGGACACAATGTCCTTATTATCTGTTCACAAGTACTTCATTTCTTTTAATTTTGTCCTGAGGTGAATAATTTTGGCTCTTCTTGAGTTACAAATAGCTACTTTGATGGCCAAATTTGGTCTCTAGGTTGCAGAGTTGGTAACTTATATTCTTTTTACAAAACTGTAGGAACTAGTCCAGGCTAGTGAGCGATTAAAAAACCAATCCAAAGAGCTGAAAGACGCACACTGTCAGAGGAAACTGGCCATGCAGGAATTCATGGAGATCAATGAACGACTAACAGAATTGCACACCCAAAAACAGAAACTTGCTCGCCATGTCCGAGATAAGGAAGAAGAGGTGGACCTGGTGATGCAAAAAGTTGAAAGCTTAAGGCAAGAACTGCGCAGAACAGAAAGAGCCAAAAAAGAGGTTAGTAGTCAGGCAAATTGTGTAGTGCTCATTGGGTAGTGCTTAAAGTTGGCTTTTGAGACTAGTGAAATAATATATATTTCATTCTTTAATTTTTGAAAGCAATTATTTTATAGTTTGTATTAATATGAATTTCAACATTTGAATTATCTTCTCATTAAAATGTTACCCCATGGGGAAAATATTTTGTTTGAAAAATTGTAACTATGAAATCTTTTTGTTTTTTCATTTTATTTTAAAGCTGGAAGTTCATACTGAAGCTCTAGTTGCTGAATCATCTAAAGACAGGAAACTACGTGAACAGAGCGAGTATTATTCTAAGCAACTGGAAAATGAATTGGAAGGACTGAAGGTACATTTTGACTTCACATTTATGATTGTTTTTTAAAGACAGAATCTCACTAAGTACTACAGGCTATCCTTGAACTCACTTATGTAGCCCAGGCTGTCCTCAAACTCACAGTGATCCTCCTGCCTCAGCCTCCTGAGTGCTGGGATTATAGCTGTGCACCACCATACCTGGCAACATTTGTGATTCTTAATTTTCTTCTTTTAAGGTTTGATAGGAGTGTTATCTTATGTACTCTTTGGTGTAGAGTGAAAAGAATCTGTCCTTTAAACCCCATATGCTTCTCATTCTTACCAGTAGGAAGCTGGTATTATTTTCTTATGCTGAGAAAAGGGAATACTGTTTAGTGAAGAGTAGGAATCTACTGCCTGAATAATATATACTGGTAATCTCCACATGAGTTGTGATAAGTTATATTACCTCCTCCCCCATCTGTCTTGTAAATTACTCAGGAGAGACTCAGACAGCTTTGCAGACACTTATGTTAGTTGGGTTGAAATGGTAGTAGGCACAGGCTAACACATTTCAGCAGAAGTTGCTTTGCAAGGAAAATGCCTATGCCATTTCTCAAGTCAGATTGCTTAGTTTTAACTTCTAGTTTTACCAGTTACTAGCTGTGTAACATTGAAGCAAACACTTAGTCTCTTTATCCTCTAATTTTCTCATCCATAAAATCCTATTCATGTCAGGAGTCCATACACACACTTACAAACTGATACCTCACAAGTGCACAGTAAGTATTAATATAGTAATAGTATGACATATGTCAAAGAAAATATCAGAATCAACTTTGAATGTTATCTCACATAGTCCAGGTGCTCCTGTGCTGCTTTAGAATTCTGTTAATAGCTATAACATAGCTCTTATTAATGATTTATTCATACTATCTCCCCACCTAAACTGTGACATTGCTTATTGAAAACACAGATAGGTATGTTATTAACCTGTTCTTGGTACTGGACCAGATATTTAATACTTGTTTAACAAGTGTATTAAATCAGTGACTGAATCATATTGGGACAATTAGATCCAGCTTACTGTGCCTCTGAGAGTTGAATATCAGTGTCTATGAGTAATGTTCCTCCTCTGCTACGAATAGAAATATAAATTCTAGATTTGATTTCTTATTTTTGTTTTGGTGATTTGTTTTGGTTCATAAACTCAGCCTTGGTTAGCTTTATAAATTAAAGGTATATCAGCTCTATGTAAGGTGTGATTAATGTGTTTATGTATTTAAAGTTTATTACATTTAATAGAAATATAAATTCTAGATTTGATTTCTTATTTTTGTTTTGGCGATTTGTTTTGGTTCATAAACTCAGCCTTGGTTAGCTTTATAAATTAAAGGTATATCATCTGTATGTAAGGTGTGATTAATGTGTTTAAGTATTTAAAATTTATTACATTTAATAGAAATATAAATTCTAGATTTGATTTCTTATTTTTGTTTTGGCGATTTGTTTTGGTTCATAAACTCAGCCTTGGTTAGCTTTATAAATCAAAGGTATATCATCTGTATATAAGGTGTGATTAATGTGTTTAAGTATTTAAAATTTATTACATTAAGGTACACATTGCCATTAATCTTCCTCAAAATACTCCCCCCAGCTTTGAACACACTTAACCCATCATTCTTGCCACTTTCTGAAGTATTTCAAGAAATCCTCTTTTTTGAGTGTCTGTCATTGCACTGTTGTGGCTAAATCAATTTAAAACATTTACCCTGAAAGCATGGTTATTGTGACTTTGAGAATGAGCCAGAAGTTGCGCAGCGCCAGATCTGGTGAATATGATTTGATGAAGACATAATGTTTTTATGAGCCTGTTTTTTCATTGGATGGCATTTGGCAGCAGCATTGGCCAAATTTTTTTATCACACCTCATTAAGACAGTCACAAAAGAGGACTTCCAGAACATCTCCAAAAAGTAGCAAGAATGATTGTGTGAACTGGGTGTGGTGGTGCATGCCTGTAATCCCAGCACTTGGGAACCTGAGGCAAGAGTATGGTTACAAGTTCAATGGCAACCTGGTCTGCATAGTGAGTTCAAGACCAACCTGAACTACTTAACGAAACCATGCCTCAAAAAACAAGCAAACACCCACCAGAATGATTGAGTAAATGTTTCCCAAATGAGAGGAAGTATTTTGAGGGAAGTTAATGGCAGTGTGTTTTTACTGTAATAAATATTAAAAATTTAAACATTCATTTCCTTTTATATTAGTATGCTTATGATACATAATAAATACATTCCATCTTCTTTTTTAATCGTTTCGTATACACCTATCCCTGTGGAGCAGGATTATAATAGAGAAGTAATTACTGTCAGAGATGCTTTTCATTCAGTGTCTGCTTTGTTTCTAACGTTCTTCTGGGTACTTTGAATAATGAAAAAGAACCATTAAGAAAAAAGAAAAAAATCCCATAAAATATACACCAGAAGAAATCTTAGGCATTGTCTGCATTTGAGAAATTGAGACCTAGAAGAGTAAAGGATTTTGTAGTCATACGTAATATAATATGATCTAAACCTAAGTTTTCTAACTTTGAGTGCCATGTTCTATCTAGTAGTTTGCTTTATTTATTTAGTTATTTGGTCTATAATAAACACTGTTGGGCTGGGGATTTAGCTCAGTGGCATAAGTGCCTGCCTGGCAGGCGCGAGGTAGCAAGTTCAATCCCTGGTACTAAATAAATAAATAAACACTGTTGCACCATAAACTCTGAATCACATATATTTACCTACTTGTCCAAACACTCATAAATTTGAGGTAGTAATAGAGGTACCAAGTAAATAATGCATTTAAAGAGTTGAGAATAGGACCTGACACATTAAAGCTCAGTAAGTAGCAGATTATGACTATATTGTACTTTTCTTAGGATATTTCTACAAGTGGTGTTTCTTGGCGAGAAATAACACAAATGTAATTTTAAAAGATATTGTGGCTCTTTTAAAGATGCAAGAAATATTTACCCCATTAAGAATATTTTTCAGCAGACTCAAAGGGAGAAATAAGTAATTTTACAACAAGAATTAGAGATGTCGGTATCCCAATCCTAGTAATGTATAGAACATATAGACAGAGTATCAATAGTGTATTCAGGTCTTAACCAACACTATAATCAACTAGACTTGAGACATGTAGAGGCTCCCACCCAAAAACAGCAAAGTTACACTTTTCAATTGCGTATACCAGATTTCCAGGATTGATTGTATGTTAGGCCACAAAATAAGTCTCAGTGTATGTAAAAAGACTGAACTCATACAAAGTATCTTCTCCAACCACAATGGAATGGAACAGGAAATGAATAGCAAAGGAAAAATTACAAAGTACTTAGAGAAGAATGAAAATGAAAACACAGTATACCAGAACTTATAAGGTACAGAGAAGGCAGTACTATATGGGAAATTTATAGCTGTAAATTCCTATATTAGAAAGATAGAAAGAAATCAGTAACCCACATTTACACTTTAAAGAATTAGAAAAGAACAAACTAAACCCAAAGATAGCAGAAGGAAACAAATAGTAAAAATTAGAACAAACGTAAATAAGAGAATAGAAATGCAATAGAATCAGGGAAACTAAAAAGTTCTTTAAGAACTTCAACAGTTGACAAACCTTTAGTTAGAAGAGAGAGAAAGAATACAAATAACTAAACTCAGAAACAAAAGTGGTTATTTTATTATCTGCCAAATAAAATATTTATATTGCTGTGAACAAGTGTATGCCCACAAAGTCCATAATGTAGATAAAAGTGACAAACATAGTATACAAATGAAATAGAAAATTTTGGCAGACCTATAAAGAAATAGAATCAGTAATCAAAACCCTTTTAACAAAGAAGGATTTAGAACCAAACTGCTTCTCTGGTCAGTTGACCTAAACATTCAAAGAAGAGTTAACACCAGTCCTTCTTAAATTCTTATAAATGCAGAGGTGGTGTAGACACTTCCTAACAATTTTGTGAGGCCAACATCATCCTGAATATCAAGGCCAGATAAAAACATCACAAGAAGAGAAAATTGTAGACCAACATTCCTTATGAATATTGATACACAAATTCTTAACAGAATACTAACACATTGAATCCAAAAGCACATTTCAAGAATTGTACACCATGATTAAATAAGATGTGGCCCAGAAACACAAAGGTGGCTAACATAAGAAAACCAGTCTAATATATCACGTTAATAGGACCAAAAGAAAAAAAATCACATGATCATCTTAATTGACACATGAAAGTAATTTTGCAAGATTCAAAATTCTTTTTATGATAAACATTTTCAGAAAACCAGAGATAAAAAAGGACATATTCAATATGATAAAAGACATATTTTATAAACTCACTGGTAACATACTGTGGTGAAAGACTGAAGTCTTCCCCATAAGATCAGGAATGCCCATTTTTACTATGCTGTATTTTTGCTATTTATTGGAGATTCTAGCCAGAACAATTAGACAAGAAAGAAAAGGCATCCAAATTGGAAAGGAAGAATTTAAACTATCTCTCATCATAGATAACATAATTCTATATTTAGAAAATCCTAAAGACTAAGCAAGATAGGTATTAGAGTTTATAAATAAATAGTTCCCAAAGTTGCAAGTGTAAGATCAATAGCAAAAATCATTGGTTTTTGCAAGCCAGCAGTGAACAATCTGCAAAGGAAATTAAGAAAGCAGTTTCATTTACAATAGCATATAAAAGAATAAAATATATCAAAATGAATTCAACCAAGGAAGTTAAAAACTTGTACACTGAAAATCACTGTACATTGCAGAAAGAAATTAAAGGAGACCTAAATAAACGGAAAGACATTCCACGTTGGTATTGTTATTTATCAGGTAATGTTTTAATATTCAGATTATATAAAGAACTTTTCGACAACCAAAAGATAAACAGTCAAAAATGGCCAAAGGACTTGAATAGACATTTCCAAAGAAAATATACAGATAGCCAATAAATACATGAAAAAGTCTTAACAACATTAGTCATTAGGAAAATGCAAATTAAAATCAAAATGAGATACTACTTTTTACCTTCTAGGATGGCTAAATTAGAAGAAAAGAAGGAAGAAGGGGAAAGAAAGAAGAAAGAATTGTTGACAAGGATATAGGGAAATTGGAGCTCTTGTACATAGCTTATGGGAATATAAAATTATATAGCCTCTTTTGAAAACAATTTGTTGGTTCTGCAAAAAGGCAAATACCCACTACCATATGATATAGCAGTTCCACTTCCAGGTATATACTGAAAATATTTGAAAAAAATGCTCAAAAATACACTTTACACCTGTGTGCACTGAAGTATTATTATTATTGCAGTAGCAAAAAGGTAGAAGCATGAAAGTGCCTGTTAACAGTTGAATAAACATTGCATGGTACACACATGAAATGGCATATCATTTAGCTATAAAAGTGAGTGATGTTCTGATATATGATATAGCATGGTTGATTCTTGAAAGCATTAAGTGAAAGATGTCAAATACAAAAAGACAAATAATGTATGGTTCGACGAATGGTCTAACGTTGGCAAATTCTTAAAGAAGAAAATAGAATAGAGGTTACCAGGGTCTGGTGGAGTAGGAAGTGCAGTTAATTCTTAATTGTTACAGAATGTCGCTTTTGGTTGATAAAGTTTTAGAAAGCTATATTGGCAATGAAGCAAAACATTGCAAATGTAATTAATGCCACTGAATTGTACTCTTAAAGTAAAATGATTAAAATGGAAATTGTGTTATATATATATATATATATATATATATATGCGTGTGTGTGTATACATATATATATATATATATATATACACACACACGCATATATAACTTTAAAAATTGATGTAATATGCCAGTAACAAAGACATTTGAGCTTTACAATGGGAAGATTATATGGTACGTGAATTGTCGCTCTGAAAGTATTTTTAAAAGAATATTTTATAGTTATTACCACATGTTGCTGGTTTTTATTTTTCCTCTGTATTGTGTTAGTTTTCCAGGGCTGCTATTAAAAAAGTAACACAAACTGTCTATTTTAAAAATAAAAAGTATATTGTCTCAGTTCTAGAGACTAGAATTGCAGCATTAATTTGTTGACATAATTAGCTTCTGATGATTACTGACAAACTTTGGTGTTGCTTAGCTTTGTAGATCCATAACTCACATCTGCCTTCATGTTCACGTGTTGTCCCTGTGTGTGTGTCTTGATGTCCAAATCACTCCTTTTTATAAGGACACATTCATGTTGGATTGGACCTCACCCTAAGGATTTTATTTTAACTTACCTCTGAAAGGCTCCGTTTTTTAATCAGGTCACATTCAGAGGTACTAGTGGTTAAGTCTTTCACATGTAAATTTTGGGGAGACATAATTGAACATATAACATTTGTATTTTTCACTCAACAGCATAGTAAGCATTTTTATTTACTCAAAATTGTCACAAACATAATTTCAATTATTATAAATTGTTCAACAGGAATACTCACATAGCCAGTTTTCTACAGTTATGTTTTTAACTTGTTTTTACTTTTGTAGGGTAATTGCCATGAACACCTTTATCTACTGCTTTTCTGTATTATCTTCTTATAAGAGATACATACCTAAAAATGAAATTAACAGGTCATTTTTAGGCATTTTATAAAAACCACAAATCCGTGTAAATTGGAGAGGACAAAAAATTTGTAGAATGCTTTACACAGTAAAAATTTTCCATTTTCTTATTTTCCTCAGGATTTCTAGTATTACCTCAAAACTTAGCTTATCCTTCTCTTTCTAGAGTTTTTTAAATACTTAAATTTACTTTCCTTTGAGTGTTTTTCCATGAGGTGTATAAGTATTTAACACTTTGATCTCTTTACAATTTGTTTTGCTAAATGGTATGAAACAAGACTTTCTGTTATCGTTAGGTGGTGATTTCAGTTCCATTTATTAATCATTACCTTCCTGAGTAATTAAAACGTTTTATACATATATTGCATTAAGTTATTTGGGTGGAAATCTATTTCTGTAATACCTTATTAAAGTCTTACTATAGATTTTTATATTGAAGAATATCCCTTTTCCATTTTTAGGATTTTCTTTGGTATTTTTAACTAGAAATATTTGTACATCCTCTGCTATGTACCAGCATTCTTCTCCATGTTTAAAAAGAAGTTTTTATTAGAATTACGTGTAAGGAGCTGGGTGTGGTGGCACAGGCTTTTAATCCCAGCATTCTGGAAGCTGAGGCAGGAGGATTATTGTGAGTTCAAGACCAGCTTGGGCTACAAAGTGAGTTCAAGGCCAGTCTGAACTGTGTAGTGAGACCCTGTCTCACAAAATAGGGCTGGGGAATTTAGCTCAGCAGCATCAGTGCCTGCCTGGCAGGTGTGAGGTTGTGAATTTGATTCCCGGTACCAAAAAAAAAAAAAAGAATTAAGTGTAAGGAAATTTGAAAAATATTGAATACATGTATATTTGATCTTCTCTTTCAAGTACTTTGTGTTTTTATATTTTGTTTCAATCAATCATCATCAATCATCTGTGTCTTTTATAAAGACTCATTAGTTTGTAATATGTCAGAAATTTCTGTTGTTCCCTGTTTATGTGTGTATTAGCATTTGGTGTTTTTCATTTGATTCTACTGTTAATGAAACTATATTAATGCTTATTTTAGTATTTAAAAGTACTGCTGACTGGTGTTTACCTTATATACTATTATTTTATTGAACTCTGTTTTATACTTCAGTATATTCATTTATGTTTTCTGGGTAAACAAACAATTTTTTATCACTTTTCTTTATACTCATTTCTGTTAACAGTTTCACTTGTTGGTCTGATAGGATATCTAAAATTAATATTATACATGAATGATAATGGAAAATAATCCTTCTCGTTAACATTATTTCTGAATATATTGGATGTACCTTTGATGTTTCACCAGTATTTTGACCAGTCTTCAAAGTGTATACTTTTTTTTTAATTAGAAGACTTACTTAACTCCTTTATATGATTTATTGTGGGATGTGAAATAGTATTTGCAATTATTATCAAAGTTTATCAGATATTTTAAGACAAGGGTAACTACTAAGAAAATCATTTAGATTTAAAATTTTAGTTTATCAAAATAATGCATTCATTAGTAAGTTTACTAATATTAAATTACCTTCCTTACCTACAATAAGAACTATTATTTTATTTTTAGATAGTTTCATTTTTCAGTATTTTATTTGACATCTTCGTTATCAATAAGTGATATACAACTCTTAACTTTAGCTGATTTCAGGATAGTTTTTCTTTGAAACTTTTATACATGCTGTTTGTTGCCAACCTGACAGCCAACCACATAGAACAGCAAAGTTAAAATATTCCTCAGGTGATTAAAAAACTGAAAAGTCAGTGCTGCAGTTATCATTTTAGGCATCACTTTGAGGAGATGCTTAAGAGCAAGAATCTGACTTGCTAAGACCCTGTCTCAAAAAAAGAAAAAAATCAGATAAACTATGTAATCTTGGTATAAAAACTTTTAAAAAAAGACACAGCCCATAAAAGAATGTAAACTGAAGAATATATTTACAGGATGTTTCAGATAAATAGTAGCCTTAAATAAATGAATAGTACTATTTTTATATGAGAATATACCGAATGATGTACAGTTATATGTGTACTATTGTATAGAAAGGAGTTACTGTTGTTATTCTTATAGATGAACCAGTCTTATGTTATTACTTCTGCAGCAAAAACAAATTAGTTACTCACCAGGAGTATGCAGCATAGAACACCAGCAAGAGATAACCAAATTGAAGACTGATTTGGAAAAGAAAAGTATCTTTTATGAAGAAGAATTATCTAAAAGAGAGGGAATACATGCAAATGAGATAAAAAATCTGAAGAAAGAACTGCATGATTCAGAAGGCCAGCAGCTGGCTCTCAACAAAGAAATTTTGGTTTTAAAAGACAAACTGGAAAAAACCAGAAGAGAAAGGTAAGAATCAAGTTATTTAATAATCAAATAAATATTTTTAAAGTATCTGTTATATGTCAAGTTCTGGAGATACATAGGCAATAAACATATGCCAGTTCTCAAGGAGTCCAAAGTCAAGTTTCTTGCGTAGGAAATAATAGTATGCACCATACATTGTATGATAGAAAAGCTAATGTGACTAGTATGTGTGTACACACAGCAGAGGCACAGAGAGGACCTGGTACATCTAGACTTTTTGAACAAAACAGTGTCCAAGATGAAACCTAAAAAGTAAGGAAAAAGAGTGCCTAGTTAGATGTGACACAAAATGCTAAGATTTATAGAAAAAGGGAACAGCAGTTCAGAAAATGAATACTGTATACTGTAAGGGAAAAGTAAGTAAGTGAAAGTTGTGAGAAAAAAAGTCTAGAAAGAAAATTAGGGAGAAAACCATGAATTAATGCTAAGGCATTTAGACTTTATTCTAAGGCTGGTGAAGGAAAATGGCATGGTTATATTTATATTTTTGAATGCTCATTCTTGTTACTCCGTAGAGAATTAAAATGAGCAAACATAGGTAGGAATGCAGCTGTGAGAGATGAGCTGGTGGCCCTCAGGTGGAAATGGCAAAGTTGGAGAGAGTGGTGTAGATTCCAAAGGTCTGTAGAAGACAGAACCTTTAGGATATAATAATCAGCTGTAAGAAATGCAGGAGCAGGAAAAACTATTAGTAATAGTTAAGTACCTAGATTTAAGCAATGAAATATATATTACTATCGTTTTCAACTTAATATTGGAAACCTCATTTCAGTTTATGTACTCATTCACTCAAGGAAATTATTCTAGGGACCTACTATGTGCAAAGCACTGTTGTAAATGTAGCAGTGAACAAGCAGACTCCCAAAAAATCCGTCTTTATGGAGCTTTCTTATAGTTGAAAGACAATGGTTCCTAAGTTGGAAACACCGTATTTGTTCCTATGGTTGAAAGACAATAAAGAAAATAAGTAAATTATAGAACATAATAAATAATGATAAATGCTAAGAATGAAAATTAAAGAAATGGCTATGAAGTGTAAAGGGGGCGAATTAAATTTTAAGGTTTTTTTTTTTAAACTATAGTGATAGAAGAGGAATTGGAGAATATGGGCATAGATTGGGGTCAGTAGTGTGTTAAGATCTTATTTATGTGTTGGGCCTTCATGTCGACTTTGGTGTGTTGAATATGAAGTGCCTGGTCAGTGGTTTGCAGCCCAGGAAAGTGTCAGATATAGATTGCCTGATTGAAGCCAGGTGCTCCAGTTGATGAGCCACCTACAGAGAAAGAGAAGAGACAGCACCTGGGCAGAGTTCCAAGGAGCACTGTATCTACAGGAAAGATGGAAGGAGAGGAGTTCACTAGAACAGCTGAGAGGCCAGAGACTGCCTGCAGTCTGGAGAGAGTGGTTTCACCAAAACTGAGAAAAGATAGCACTTCATGACAGGGAGAATGGATCACACTTTCTAAGATACTCTAGGGGGTTAACCAAGTCAGTGGTGAGTTTCATTAAGAGCTGGTTTGGTGGAGGGTGGAAGGAAACAGATGGCAGGTATTGATGTTGTGGGGAGCAGTTATGTGATGAAAGAGTATAGCAAAGTGTTTCAAGATATTTACCAGTGAGCATGAAGATAAGACAAGTGGGAAATGAAGTGTGACATAGTATTGGGGAGAGTTGTTTTTTTTTTTTTTTTAAATATGAAACAGACTTAAACTTATTTAATGCTATTAGGAGAAGCCAAGAATGATTTTACACAAAAATATTACTGAGTTTATTTATGTACATATTTATTCTTAAAAACTCACTTGCAATTTTGTTGTTTATTTGAAGTTATTTCTGTGTTAGGAAAAGGTTCTTAAACATAAATGAATTTAATATTTAAGCGACATATTTGCTTGGAGATAGGATAATTTCTTATCCTTGAATTTATAATTTACATTAATAGTGTATGTTCAGTAATTTAGATGTATAAGGAATTAATGCCACCTGTTACATATGTTCTTTATTCACTTGCCAACAATCGTGAAATTACCTAGATTGATCCACATTGAATTTTATTTGTTGCTAATATCCTCCATCAAATTGCCATAGCCATAACAATGGAGTCTTCAAAACTGATTTCTGTTTTTTGCTTAGGAGGCTTTGAAAGTCTACTAGAACTGTATTCATTTCTTTTTTTTTTTTTTTCCTTGAGATAGGGTCTCACTGTGTGGTTCAGCCTGGCCTTGAACTCACTATGTAGTCCAGGCTACCCTTAAACTCCTGACAGTCTTCCTGCCTCAGCCCCCAAATGCTGGGATTACAGATGTGCGCCGCCTCACCTGCTTTAGAACTGTGTTCACTTCTAAACATAGTTTTGAATCAGTTTTGTCCCCAGAGCTATCATGTTTGTAAGTTTTATAGTATTAAATTTGTTGTGTATGTTTATGTCTAATAAAGAGGATTGAGAGAATTGAGAGAACTGTTGGGAATTTCACAGTGAGTTTTCTATGAGCTGAGAGCAAGGGGTCATATTGTATTATCTTCTCCTGTGCCACCTTCCTCCTTTCCAAATACTTCTTAATGTATGCATAATCAGATGAGGTGAGCATAGGCACGATGTTTGTAGTCACGGTAATTTTTCTTAGATGTTCAAATGAAAAGTAAGTGAATGTTATTAAGCAGAGAAGTCTATAGCCTAAAATCACATAAATGTGATTTTCACATATAAGGAAAAGAATTGGGGTTTGGAACCCTCAGAATTTATGTGAGTAAAGTAGTCAATATGATAGCCAATTTGAAATACGGTTATTTTCAATAAACTCACTTCCACTGTGGCATTTTCTAATACCACCTGCATACACAGAGGACACCTTTTTCAGAATGCTGGTCTTCCCTCTTCCTAATATATTTATTAATTAATGCTTTGGTGAAGGGAGAGTTCTCTGGGTTTTGTCAAGATTGGCCTCAGGGATGACTGAGCAGCTGGCATGAAATTGATCCCTCTAACATTTTCACTTCCCTTAGCCAGTAGATTCTGTACCGGGGAAGTACCAGTCTCAAGCTCATTGATTTTAGGCTACTGGTGGGTCCAAGCTTCCAGGACCTGGCTGAAAGTAGAAAAGGAGACAATATTAGATGGTTGGTAAAATTTGGTTTGGTTGTGTGGATTTGAAAGGTTGCTTAATGGTTAGATCAGTGTCCTTGACTTGGGGAAATAACAGTATTTAGAGGTAAGAAGTATAATATCTGCAGTTGCTTCTCATTAATTCTGAAGACTAATGCAGTCAGTACACAGTAATGGAGTAAATGATGTAAAATGTTAACAATTGGGGAATCTGGGTAAAGAGGATGCTGGGATTCTTTATGTCATTGTTGTAACTTTTCTGTAAAGTTATAAATTAACTTCTAAATAATAATAAAATGTGGAATACTATTCTGAATGAAATTAGTAAAACTAAAAAGTGGCTAACCTGATTTTAAGGGCTTATGACTTCATATTTTGTAAGAATATTGTGATACAGATGTATAAAGAAAATTGTCTAATATGTCTCAGACCAATTTGTTTTTGGATTAAATTTAATGAATATTAAGCAGTTGACAATTACTGGTTTCATTTTGTTAGCTTATTTTATTAACCTTCATGAAACTTTCCCTGGTTATGCAATCTAAATTAACCACCCATCCCAAATAGCATTTACAGCATTACCATATATTATATATCCTTATAGAATTTGTCTGAAATTAACTCATTTACACACTTTTCATTGCCTATTATACCTTTACTAGAATATAAGCTCTTAAGAGATCAGGGCATATCTGTCTAGCCCACAGCAATTCCTCGGCACCTTGTAGGTACTCTATAAATACTTCTTAAATGAAAAGAACCTGTATTAGAAATTCTTCAAAAGTGCTTTTATCAGGCCTATCATTGCATACAATCATGTTGAGTTCTATGCGAGTAATTTTTCTGTAGTTTACATTAATATTTGTGTATTTATCATATAACTATTATAAAAAATAAGTTTTAAGTTAAAATTTCTTTTTTTCTTTTCATGTTTTGAATTGTGTTAGTCAAAGTGAAAGGGAAGAATTTGAAAATGAGTTCAAACAACAATATGAGCGAGAAAAAGTGTTATTAACTGAAGAAAATAAAAAGTTGACAAGTGAACTTGATAAGGTGAGTGATTCGGTCTCACTTGTACCAATTGAGCACATGCTAGATCTTCAACACTGGTAGAATTGTGGGTATGATCTTACATGTTTTGTATATTTTTGGTTTAAAAGTACTCTGTGTAAGCTATGAGTGCTTGTATGATACAAGAAACTTTTTGTTATACACATCTGTGACACTAGTCTTCTGGAGAGAAAGTTTTACTTATCTTACCTTCTTTGCCCCATTTATTTTTGAGCTTTCATTCTTTATTTTACTTTCCATCTGTTTTCTTTCTAACTCTCTTCTCTTATATTCATCACTTCCCCTGTCATTGCTGGGTAAATTGATGGATAAATTCAGACTGAATACAGACTGTCTTTGGTGAGCATAGAGTCAGTTAGGCCTAATCTGGAAAAGTTAAAACAACTTGTTTTCAGGTTTATAATAGAGAACTGATAATAGCTAGAAATGATACCAAAAGTGGGTAGGTTATAATACAAAGCAACCAACTTTGTCTAAGTTTGAAGATTAGAACCATGTATTAAATTTAGAAATAGCCATATTTTTGTACAAATTTCATTTGCTTAAGTGAATTTTCTTCCATTTAGTATCTCAGATTTCTCAAACTGCTACTATTCTATATATCTTATACCAGTTCCCACAAACAATTGTAAAAAATCCTAATATTAACCAGATGTTTTAATAGTTCTGTTTATATTTAAATCAAGTTGACTCATTAGTTACATTTTATAATGGTTTCTGGATTTCCCTCCAATAAAAGTAGTATTATGTTCAGTTTTTAGTTATTCTGATAACAGATTGAAAGACCATGATTAATCATAAAATAGACTTTCCAGTCTTTCTCAGTTTTCTACTGTTTTCACATAGCTCTGTTTTTTTCAGTACATTCTCCATAAGTATTTAGCATTCAAAAATGTTATATGGACAGGCACGATGGTGCATGGCTGCAGTCCCAACACTTGGGAGGCTGAGGCAAAGAAATCACAAGTTTGAAGCTACTCTGGGCTTCATAGTTCATGGTTAGAAGGAACTAGATAATGAGATCATGTCTCAAAAAAACTTTTTTTTAAATAAAAATACACTGAATAAGCATTTACAGCATTTAAAAATAACCTTCATTTCTAAGCATTTAAAAATTATTTTGCTTGTTTTGTTGAAAATTACTTGAAAAACAGTACTGTTCATTTTGTAAAGTCTTAGCTACTGCATGTAAACAAAGAGGCTGAATAGTAAACAGCATGAAGTTTTTTAAAAGCACGACTAGCATATGAACTTTATTGTATAATTCTTAGTTATTTCTGCTAAAATAAGGTTAGCAATATCTGAATTTTACCCAAATAGGCCACTTAATTATTGTTCGATATACTTGACTAATATAATTGCATAATTTAGTGCCATTTATAAGACAGAATTTAAAGATTTTCTTAAGAGTTACCTTGAGGGGAGAAATGTGTATATATATAAAGTTAAACTGTAGAGGGACTTTCATGTGGAATTACTAAGCAATTGCATAGTAAAATATATTATTACAGTGTAAGAAAAACTTTTTTGAAAAATAATTGAAGTGAATGTATGTCAGCCTAATGTTTGGTTTAATTTTATTATCAGCCATAGCATTCAGCCAAGTGTACCAAAAATACTTGCTTAGAGAGCATTTTTTAAAAGCCTTTCAGTTAAAATTGTGTTGTAATTTAATAGATAGCAATTCTCCTCAAATCGACCTGTAGGTTCAGGATCATTCCTTTCAAAATCTGGTATTTTTTTTGTAATTGATCAACTTACCTTTAAATATATATGAGAATACAAAACACCTAGAATAAGCAAAATGTTTTTTGAAAAAAACCTACAAGTTGGGAAGTTTGTGCTATGTAATTTTAATATTTACTATATATATACTGTATAGTAATAACAAATGTACAGTAGTATTGGCATAATAGAACATAATAGAGTCCAAATGTAAGCCATCACTTTTATGGGAGGCCTATTAAAGCACTTGGTTCAATGGGGAATGGATAGTCTTTTCACATGTTATTGGAATATCTGTGTCTGCAAAAACTTGTAGCCTTACCTTATACAAAAATTAATTTAACTGGATCAAAAACTGAAGTATAAAATATACATAGAATAAAATTTCTGTGATTTGGGGTTAAGGTATGCCATTAAAATTACAGTGTATGAGAGGAAATAATGGTGTACAGAATTTCATCAAAACTTGAAAACAGGGCCAGGGATATAACTGAGTGGCACAGCGCCTACCTGGCAAGAACAAGGTCCTGAGTTTAATTTCCACTACTGTTAAAAAAAAAAAAAAAAAAAAGCTTGAAAACAGCATTGTGACACCCTGAGGCAGAAGATCAAAAGTTCAAGACCAGCCTGGGCAACTTACTGACTGTGTCAAAATTCAAAATTAAAATTAAAAAAGAGCTGGGGATGTAGTTCTATGTAAAGATCAGTTCTATAAAAAAACATATCAAAAATCTTGAAAATAGCCGGCCCGAGCGGCGCAGGCACCGATCAGGACTCAATATGGACTGCCCTCTGGGGTCCTGAGCCCAGGACCTTAGAGGAGAA